>JANBXA010000069.1:9035000-9267500 GCA_030556225.1 Cricetiscus sungorus
CAGAACTCTTGAGTATGGGTGTTGGTGTTCTGTATCCCCTTGGTCACTCCTGCAGTGGTTCTGACCACCAGCTGGGTGGGCTCAATGCCAAAGCCCAGATCTTTTCAACTTGCTGTTGTGTTGCACTAAACTCTGTTGGGTCAGGTCGGGGCCAGTGCCAACCTGTGAGAGTAATGACCTTGCCATGTCGGTCATGGAGGGATTCTGCCACTTGAGCTGGTTTGGGGTCACTGAGATTGCCCCCAAGGATCCTTAGTACCAGTGGCCATTTAGCTGGGTATGGTGGCACATGCTTTTAATCTCAGCAAAGATAGGTGTATATTTGTGAGATCAAGTTGATGGTGGTTTACAAATTGAGTTCCAAGCCAGCCTGGGCTACACAGTGAGACAAGAACACAAAGCTGAGGCCCTTCTCTCTGTAAACTGCCATTGTATCTTCTCCCACCCCCTTTGTAAGGCCTTATGCAGGGGCAACTGCTGTATCCAGAACTCTCTTCTCCCTTTTCTGTACTAGCTTCCTGTTGCACCTAGACTTAGGAATCTACTAGGACATTAATGGTTTGGCTTTGGATTGAGTAAGGTTCCCCAGAATAAAGGACTCACACACTTGTCGCCCTTGTGGTGGTCCATTTTTTTCTACTTAAAAGAGTTGCATAGGTAGATTCTAGCTCAGGTAACAATTGCTGAACATCAGGAATTACATTCTATAGTCTGTGCTAGGAACTTTCTTCCTGCTCCCCTTCCTTGTCCTACTTTCTTTCCTTTTCCCCCTTCACTTCCTCCTCTTTTTTCTTTCCTGTCTCCACCTCCTGAGTGACATACTTAGTGGCATCTTCATACATAGCTTTCCATGTGGCTTGTTTGTGGATATGCAAGTATTCAACCACTGCATGTCTAGTCCTTAGAAAGTTTTAATTTAAAAATTTTCTTTTTGTCTTAAATTGTGTGTGTGTGTGGTGGGGGGCATGTGCATATAAGTGTTGGGCCCCCTGGAGCTAGAATTACAGGCAGTTGTATGCTGCCTCATATGGATGTTGGGAATTGAACTCAGGCTCTCAGTAAGAGGGGTACACTTTCTCAACTGTTGCACCATCTCTAGCCCTGGTTTGTTTTAAAAGTCTTAAAATTATCTGGGGGTGTTGTGTGCACCAATGAATGCAGATCCTCAAGGAAGCCAGAAGCAGTTGTTGGATCCTCTGACACTGGAGTTACAGGAGGTTGTAAGCCACTGTTCAGAGTGTTGAACTTGGGTCCTCTTTGCAATTAACACCGGAGCCATCTTTCTGGGTCCCACTCTTAGTTTTATTGAGAGAGGATCTCTGTGTAGCCACTCTGGCCTTAAACTTATATACTCCAGGCTACCCTGAAATTCATGATCCTCCTGCCTGTGTCCTACCTTCCCAGTGCTGAGATGACAGGGGTATGCCACCATATCCAGCTTCCATGTATTTGTAGCAGTGTCCCTTTTAGACATCCATGTTCCCTGTTAGTGATTAACTAGGGACTGGAGATGCTAGACACAGAGCTAAATTTTGATGCACACCCAAATTCAGCAAATAGTGCTAAATAACTCAGTCTGCACTGTTTTACTAGCAAAGGAGAGGTTTTAGGCTCCTGGAAAATGTGACTGTAGAACCTGTAGTGTGAAGCAGATGCTCCCATCTTCTGTCTGGTGGTAAGCTTGCCAGTGGTCCTGTAATGGCACTGCTGTTTGAAGAAAGCTTAGTTAGCCTCAGTGGCTTTAGTTTCTTAGAAATGTGATGACAGACTGCCTTTAGTAGTAGTGTTTTATCCTTGGAACATCCATGGAGGAAGAACTAACCCCTGGGCCTCCCTCTGCAGCCATGTCTGAGCTCAGCGATGAAGCCAGTGAGCCGGAGCTCCTGAACCGCAGCTTGTCCATGTGGTATGGGCTTGGTGCACAGGTCAGCCGAGAGGAACTGGATGTACCCTTGGATCTTCACACAGCTGCCTCCATTGGCCAGTATGAGGTGGTGAAGGAATGTGTGCAGCGGTAAGAGGGCTTGGCTTGGGAGCATCCCTTTACCTCATGTTTTAATTAGCATCACAGTGGCTTCAGTTCCCACAGGCTGGGGTCTTGCAGAGCTCAAGCACTTTAATACACATAGATTAGGCTCACCTCCTTGTTGCAGATGTCATTGATGTCTCATGTTAGACTCTTAGAAAAAAGGACTTTAGATTCTGAGGAGGAAAACCATGTTTAAAATTTACATTGTGCTCTATGTTATAAACACTAATTTATAGTTTACTTCAACCAGAGACAGGGGTTTCCTCCCAGAGAAAACAAAAATAAGATTGGAAAGCCAGCACTTTAGCACTTTGAGAGGCTGGCCTTCTGTCCTCACTGCCCACCTTCCAGCTTTACCAACCCGCATATGAGTATTTAGTCCCAGAGCCTGTCTCCTAGTCCATGTGGTCTGAAGGTTCTGTAGGAGAAAGACTCTCTTCACTCCTTTGTGCTCCACCACACTGTACACTTAGTTTGCCTTAAGTGCTCATTTGATGCCTTGGTGAGATAATGTCTCCCAGACCTCTCTGTGCCGTCTCAATTCCTGATGAGCCCTAGGACTCTGGTTGCAAATCAGAGTCATCCATTATCCTTGGACAGTAAAGTATGAGATTCCTTTACATAATCAGGGATGGGCAGGTAGGTGTGTAGTCAGCTCATATCTTCATAGGATCACCAAGAATCCTGCTATGGTTCTTTAGAATCTCAGGTTCTTATGTTGAGTGTCCTGTTAAAAAACATGGCCCCAGTGTTGTTGTTTTGATACAGCTGCTGTGATGCAGCTGCTATGGCCTAAGAAACACAAACACGAGATTGAGCGCCCACGTGGAGTTTATTGAGAGAGGGGAGAGGAAAGAGGGGGGTAGCTGGTGGCCAACTGAAATCGGGGAGAGAGAGAGAGAAAGAGAAGGGGCAAGAAGCAAGAGAGAAAGGCAAGAGAGAGGGAGATGAGAGAGAGGGACAAGAGAGAGGGACCAAGAGAGAGAGGTGCCCTTGGCACACTTGCTTTAAAAGGGGAGCTTGCGCATGCGTAACCTGGTCTCTGCGGCCAGGTAGTTTGGGTAGCTAGGTAAGGCCTGATGTAATGATTATGTGGCCATAGGTGTCCCGCCCCTCAGAGGTGGGGCCCACAGACTACCAAGCCTCAACACCCAGAGCAGCCCAAAGAGGAGGGAATAGGAGAAGTTCTGTGCTCTCAGTGGAGTTTAGGCCCAGATGAAGAGCAGACGTGCTCATGGCTGGGTCTGGGGGATAGTGGAAGTCTTAGAGAACAGGGCTGAAGGGTATATGCTGGCTTTGCGGAGGCATTTGCCTCTGCCCCTTTGTGAAATTGCCACTCATGAAGGGAGGTAGTGCTGGATGCCAAGTCCTTTCAGTGATTCCAGAAGTATCTGCATGTAGCTCTCCAGGCAGGGCTTGAGCCATTTCAGAATGGCCAGTCATCAGGAGCTACTGTGGGAGTAGCTGCCTGATTTAGCATAGTATGGATCCAATAAGAGGTATTGCTCCTACAACAGATTGTCACTTTTTGCCAGCCACCACTGGAGGCAAGCATTGTGAAGGGGAAGACCCCAGGGCACTAACTATACCTTTGGAGTAGGTGGTGGGTGTTACTGAGAATGGGGGACTCCCATTCCTTAAAGTCTGAGAGCCCTTCCTGCTGCTTTCCTGAGTGAAAGTGTGTGTTTCCAGAATTAAAATGGAAAATAGAATACTCTGGTGGTAATTTTTTTTTTTTTTTTTTAAAGACAAAGGATAAATCAGTGGCAGTAGTATTTCTAGTCATCAATTCTTTCTCTTCCCCTGTGCTGCTCTGCATAGCTCTGCTGACATACTGGTTATTGATTTGGTGGCTGGTGTTTAGGGTGTCTTAGCCTCACCTATACTGGTAAACAAGGCAGCTAGTCTTGTCTGCGGTGGGTTCTTTGTGCTGTAGGATGCTTGGTTAGCTACATAGCCCTAACCTACTGTGTGCCAACAGCTAACTCCCTGGATGTGGTAATTGGAAGGAATGACCAGACTTCCTAGCTTGAGCATGGTGGTTATTGTTGAAGGTACAAAAATGCAGACGTGTTGGCCTTGCCAGGAGATTGTAGGAAAGATAAGAGTATTAAAATAGAGACGGTTATATTCTTTCTTTTTTTAACGGGAGTCTCTCGGTATAGCCCTGTCTGGCCTGGGACTCACTTTGTAGACCAGGCTGGCCTTGAACTTTGTCCCCTGAAGTTTTGCAAGTAAAAATGTGTATTGCCACACCACATAGTCACCTTTCTTGTTGCTATGACAAATACTGGCAAAAGCTGCTTAAGGAAGGTAGAATTTATTTTAACGTGGTTGAAGGTACCATGGCAGGGAAGCATGGTCACATTGCATCAGGAAGCAGGGAGAGATGGATGCTGGTGCTTTGTTCCTTCTCTTTTATTTAGTCTGTAAGCACAGCTCATGGAATGACACTGCTTATATTTAGGGTGGTTCTTCCCACATCTAATCCAATCTAGAAAATCCCTCAGACCTACCCAGAGGTTCATCTCTTAGGTGATTTCAGATCCTGCCAAGTTGACAGACAAGATTAACCATTATAACAATTAAAACAAAGGATGGAAACATTTCCCACCTGCCTTCTCCCTATTTGGATATGCCTTTGGGCAAGTGATTAATGTTTTCTGGAAGGTCAGCTTGTCCCATCAGGCCTGGTACCCACCTCTGATGAAGCCCGAATGTAGGATGCTGGGAATATCTAGCATGTCTTGCATTTGTTTAGGAGAGAGTTAGATTTGAATAAGAAGAATGGTGGTGGTTGGACCCCGCTGATGTATGCTTCCTACATTGGACACGATACCATTGTCCACCTGCTGCTCGAGGCAGGGGTGAGTGTGAATGTGCCGACCCCGGAAGGGCAGACTCCACTGATGCTGGCCTCCAGCTGTGGCAACGAGAGCATCGCCTACTTTCTGCTCCAGGTGAGCTACAAGTGGCACAGGCCCACACACCCAGGGCTCCTGGCTGCCCTGACAGGACATGAGGTGCTGCAGGCCACAGTGTGCATGTGTAATCACTTAATATTCTTTCAAGAGCTGGGTGGTGGTGTTGAAGGTGATCTCTGTGAGTCTGAGGCCAGCCTGGTCTACAGAGTGAGTTCCAGGATAGCCAGGACTGTTACACAGAGAAGCCCTGTGTTGAAAAACCAAAAAAAAAAAAAAAAAAAAATCTTTCAGATGAAGGCCTGGTGGGTGCCTCTCACCCACTGCTCACCTTTCCTGGAGACTTGGGGTATAACCCACATACTGTTCTCTTAAAGCAAGGTGCAGAGCTTGAGATGAAAGACATCCAGGGCTGGACTGCACTCTTCCACTGCACCAGTGCCGGCCACCAACAAATGGTCAAGTTCCTCCTGGACAGTGGAGCCAATGCCAACGTGAGGTGATTGTTGTAGCTAAGTGGTCTCAGGAGTGGGCTGGGTTTCATCCAACTCTAAGCAAGGAGGCAGGATCATCCTGCCCCAGTATGAGAGGTAAGATGGAGTGGAGTGGATGGGACTTTGTGCATATCTGTCAGTCATCTGCACCACTAGGCCCTGAGCCTTGTTTTATCTGAAAATTGAGGTTAGGAAGGCCCATGTCAGAGCATTGAAAAATGTTATTTGGATGATATACATTAGATGCTAATTCCTTTTTCTTTCTCGTGTTTTTGATTATCATCATGGAGATGAGGCTTTGTGTGTGTTAATGGAAACAAAACCCTGGACCTCATGTTTGCCAAGCAAGCATGCTGTCATTGAGTCATGTCCCAATCTCATCAAGACTAACCAACTCATCTTGCCTTGTTTTGTCATGTATGAGAGAGTGTGCATACCTGTTCATGGTTCAGGGTGCAGATGCATGTGGGCCATGGCACATGTTTGGAGGTCAGACAACTTTGAGGTGTTGAAGACAAGCTGGGTATCCCAGGCTAGCTGGCCTGTGAGCTCCCCCCCCCCCAACTTCCTGTTGGAGTGCTTAGGTTGCAGACACTTGCGTGACTTTATCCTACTTTTACAGTTGTCAGGCTTGCATAGTAAGTAGCCTTGGTTGTCTTGGAACTCACTAGGTAGACCAGACTGGCCTCACAGAAATTCACCTGCCTTTACCTTCTGTGTGCTGGGATTAAGGGTGTGTTCCACCACGTCTGGCAGTAGCTGCTTATTTAGTGTGATTCAAGTGGGGATTTAGAATGTGGTAGGAATGGCTTTGAGAGAAGGAAGGAGGGAGAGCTTGGTCTTTGTGACTGTTAATGAACCAGAAGGAGTTAGTAAAACTCATGTAGTCCTGTTTTGTTTTGTTTTGTTTTGTTTTTCCAAGATAGGGTTTCTCTGTATAGCTTTGGAGCCTGTCCTGGAACTCACTATGTAGACCAAGCTAACCTCAAGCTCAATAGAGATCCTGAGTGCTGGGATCAAAGGTGTGCACCACTGTGCCTGGCATGATATAGTCTTACTGTCTTTTTCCATCTCACTTCATTAGTTTCTTATGGGGAAAGTATTGGGTGGGCAGGTATGTGTGCAGAAGCTAGAAGTGGTGGTCTTTATTGGGAATCATCTACCTTTTTAAATTGAGACAGGGTCTTGTACTAGGACTTAGGGTTCACAGTTTGGACTAGTTGCCTGGCCTGGGATCTGCTTGTTTTTCCTCCTAGCCCTATGATTATAAGCATACAGAACCACACCGATTTTTTTTTTTTTTTACCTAGTGCTGGGGATCAAACTCGGGTCCTGATGCTTATGTGACAAGTACTTTAGCAACTGAATGGCCTTCCTGATCCAACACCCTAGTGGTTCTAAATACTTAGGCCTGTGCCTACATCTCTGCTCTGCCTGTAGGGGTTGTGGATTGCTTTTTTGTCTTTGGCAAGAGCCTGTTCATTGCCTCACTCCTCTCTGCTAGCCATCTTTCTGATCTCATCTTGCAGGGAACCTGTATATGGATTTACTCCTTTGATGGAAGCAGCTGCCTCTGGCCATGAGATAATTGTGCAGTACTTTCTGAATCATGTAAGTAACTATTTATTACCTTGTAATTTAGTCACAGCAAATGGGAATCATTGATGAAACTATAAACTCTAACTGGGTTCTTTTACATGGAAACCTATGTAGTCAGCACATATGTGTGTGTATATATATATATATCTGTGGAATAGAGGACATTTGTGGGGGTCTGTTTCTCCTGTAAAATAGATTCTGGGAATTGAACTCAGGTCTTACTTAGGCTTTGTAGAGCTATCTTGCTGCTCTGTAAGTGATACATTTTCATTGAAAAATGTACAGTGGTGAGTAAAAATAAACACATTTCTTGTTTTTTTGTTTGTTTGTTTTCAGGGTTTCTCTATATTGCTTTGTAGCCTGTACTGGAACTAGCTCTGTAGACCAGGTTGGTCTCGACCTCAGAGATCCACCTGCTTCTGCCTCCCGAGTGCTGGAATTAAAGATGTGCGCCACCAATGCCCAACCACATTTCTGTATTTATAATGATTTTGAAAACACATATTTTTTTGTTTATTTTTTTTTAGGTTTTGGAGAGGTGTTTCTCTGTGTAGTCTTGGTTGTCCTGGAACTCACTTTATAGACCAGGTTGACCTTGAACTCACAGAGATTTGCCTGCCTCTTTTTCCCAAGTGCTGGGATTAAAAGCAATTGCTACCACCAACTGGCTAAAGACATGTTATAGAAATTATGGGAAACTTTTCAATCCTGGTGCATGAGCGTAAGACCCAACCTTGCATATGATTTGCAAGCTCTCTATCACTGAGTTAGAGCCTTAGTCCTTTTTAAAATATTTCTTTTTTTTTTTTCCTTCCTTCCTTTCTTCTTTCCTTCCTTCCTTTTTTTCTTCCTTCCTTCCTTCCCTCAAGACAAGGTTTCTCTGTATTGCTTTGGAGTATGTCCTGGAACACTCTGTAGACCAGGGTGGCCTCGAACTCATAGATATCTGACTGCCTGAACCTCCCTGAGTGCTGGGATTAAAAGATTTTTTTAAAAGTTTTATTTTATTATGTATATAGTGTTCTGTCTGCAAATATCCTTGTGGGCCAAAAGAGGGCACCAGAGCTCATTACAGATGGTTGTGAGCCATCATGTGGTTGCTAGGACCTCTGGAAGACCAACTAGTGTTCTTAACCAATGGGCCATCACTCTAGCTCCTTGAACTATAAATTTCTGCATTTTACTACTTCATCAGCCTTAATGTTTCCAGCTATGTATTAGTTACTATTTTCATTGTGACAAAGGGCCATTGTTGTTTTTTGATTTTTCAAGACAGGGTTTCTCTGTGTAGCTTTGTAGATCAGGCTGGCCTTGAACTCACAGGGATCCACCTGCTTCTGCCTCCTGAGTGCTGAGGTTAAAGGTGTGAACCACCAACGCCTGGTCTTTTTTTTTTTTTTTTTTTTTTTTTTGATGAAGAATAGCTTAAAGGAAGAAAGGGTTATTTTGGCTGACAGTTCAAAGGGAAGTCCACTATGGAGGGGGGGGATATGGTAGTAGGAACTGGAGGTAGTTGGTCACATTGTGTCCAAAATCAAGAAGCCTGCTTTGGCCGTGCATGCTTTTAATCCCAGCGTTCAGGAGGCAGGCAGGTGGATTGAGGCCAGCCAACGCTATACAAAAGAAACACTACCTTAAAAAACAAAACAAAACAAAACCAAGTGAAAACCATTAACAACAACAATAAAAAAACAAAAAACTTCTTGGGAGGCAGAAGCAAACTCAGATGAATCTTGAGTTTGAGGCCAATCTGGCCTACAGATCAAGTTCCAGGACAGCAGGGTTACACAGAAAAAAAGAAGCCTAGAGAGAAATGAACACAGTTATCGGCTCACTTTATTTATTTTTTTAAAAATATGTTTGGACCTTTAGCTCATACTATATTGCTACCCATATTCAATATGGGTCTTCAGTTTATCTAAATTCTAATCTCAGCTAGGTTATCCTAGCACTTGGAAGATTAAGGCAGGAGGATTGTGAGTTCAAGGCCAGCCTAGATCTACAATGAGACTATTTTAACAAAGTAGGTGTGGTGATAAACACCTGTAATACCACCAACAGCTGGGAGGTGGAGGCAAGATCAAGAAGTCAAGGCCATCCTTGTCTACATCCAGTCTCACAAAATCAGGGGATAAGAAATGTCAAGTTCAGTTTGTGAGGATGGGCTGAATGACAGGTTCTACATCAGGGACACACATGGAGCAGGCAGTGGAGGGTGAAGGTAGGCCTCTGTCTGTAGGTCCTAGCTTCTTTCCAGAAGCATTGGCATCTGGCAGGCAGTGCTAAGGAGGGGAGAATGGCTGCAGATGCTTGGATGGGTTGGTAACTGCTCTTCATGACAGATTTTCTGGCCCTCTTCCTTGTTGTGAAGAAGACAGAAAGTCACCAGTCCCACTCATTCCTACTCTCACCCCACGGGATCTCAAGCCAGGAGAAGTGATCATAAACATACTTTGTTTTCTCATTCCTCCTGGCCAGCAGTCCACTGAGCTGGGGGATTTGATGAGGAGTTTCTGATTCTTCTTTCCTGAATCTTCTTAGGGAGTCAAAGTTGACATAAGAGACCACAGTGGAGCCACAGCCAGGATGCTGGCCAGACAGTATGGTCACATGAAGATAGTGGCCTTGATGGACACTCACTCACCTGCATTACCTAAGAGCCTTTACCGGAGCCCAGGTAAAGAAATGCCTCTGTGTTCTTGTGGACTCAGGCCTGCCCTGAACATTAGGGATACTACAAGACAAGGAGAACCCCTTCCTGGATCCCCTGCTTTGTTCAGGTTGGACTCTACCAGCCCCGCCCTGAGGCTTTCTCTTATCACTTCTGCTGGGGAGCTGAGGTTGAGGTCCAAGGCCTAGTGCCAGAGATAAGCAGACCTCACCACAGAGAACATGGCTGCCAACTGAGATCTTGCACAGCATAGGCTGTGCAGCCTAAGGATAAGGAGAGGGGGCATACCTCACAGAGAGACTCCTCCAGCTTGGTTCTTGGTTTTGACAATCTTGTGCTATGTATGTTTTAACTTTTATAATTAGGAGTTCTTTATTGTCTCTAGATGTTGAATCATAACCAGTTTTTCTCAGGGGCTTGATGGCCATTCCCTTCTAGCATTTGTGTGTTTAATTATTTACATTTAGATGTCTGACCCACTAATAGCTATTTCTTTTGTGTGAGGTCTGGAACCAATTATCTTTACCAAATGGTCACACAGTTGTGCCAGCATCATTCAGCATGACATGGGGGTTAGATACATGATCTTTTTCACACATTGAATTTCTATCTTATTAGGGTCTCTCCCTAGAGTTAAGATTCTGGGGGTCTCTTTATCCATGCACCCAAATCACAGTTTGACTAGAAGCTTTTTTTGCTTTGTTTAAGACAGTGTGTCTCTGTGTAACCCTTTTCTACATCTTCATTAAAATATTAACACCTTTTGTTTTTTTGTTTTTTGAGACAGGTTTCTCTGTGTAACAGCTCTAGTTGTCCTGGAACTAGCTCTGTAGATCAGGCTGGCCCCGAAATCACGTGCCACCACTGCCCAGCTTTAAAATATTAATACTTTTTAAGAATGGAGACAGGTTGACACTCAGGTTCATACAGAATAGTAAATAAACAGCAACTGAGGAAACACTGCCAAATCCTAATCAATAGTAAAATACATTATAAAATGCCTCTGGTGGCTTGGGTGGTGGCCGTGGCATGTACCTTTAATCCCAGCACTCAGGAGGCAGATGCAGATGGATCTCTGTGAGTTCAAGGCCAGCCTGGTCTATAGAGTGACTTCCAGGACAGCCAGGGTTGCACAGAGATTCCTTTTGATATGGCCTTGGGAGTGCCACAAACAAAAAAGATTCTCTTATTCTCAAGTCTTCATTCTTGAATAGTAAGTACTTTACTCACTGAGCCATCTCCCTAGCCAGCTCATTTTATTTTCTCTGTTTGCCTTTGCTAGTGAAAATCTGGCAGTAGTTTTCATTTCCTACTGGCCACACAGCAGGAGTTTGGAATATAGTTGATGTTCTCCAGGAATTCCGTAATCCAAAGGGATTTGGATTTTCCCTTTTACTTAAGAGATGTTTAATAGAGGTTTTGCTATATATTTTTGGTAGTTTTATTTTTATTTATTTTTTTGAGACAGTGTTTCTCTGTGTAACAGCCCTACCTGTCCTGGAACTCACTCTGTAGACCAGGCTGGCCTCAAACTCAGAGAGATCCATCTGCCTCTGCTTCCTGAGTGCTTGGATTAAAGGCGTACGCCAGCACTGCCTGGCTCTTGCAGGGTACTTCTATAGCTCTTTGCAGAGGACCCAAGTTCAGCTCTCATCCCTCACATTAGCAGCTCACAAACACCTGTAATTCTAGATCCAAGGGATCTAATGCCCTCTTTTGGCCTCCTTGTGCACCTGTCTCAAAAACAGTCAATGGCAGAGTGGTGTTGGTGGCTGCACATGCCTTTAATCCCAGCAGAGGCAGGTGGAGCTCTGTGAGTTTGGGGCTAGCCTGGTTTACAAAGCTACACAGAGAAACCTTGTCTCAAAAAGTAAACAAACAAAAATACAAACAACCTCTCCCCTCCAAAAAAAGAATACATACTCCTTTTTGGGGGGAGGGTTTTCAAGACAGGGTTTCTCTGTGAAGCTTTGTAAACCAGTCTTAAAAAGCAAACAAACAAAAATACAAGCAACCCCTCCCCTCCAAAAAAAAGTATACATTTTTTTGGGGGGGGTGGGGCTCAAGACAGGGTTTCTCTGTGTAGCTTTGGAGCCTGTCCTGGAAGTCACTCTGTAGACTAGGCTGGCCTTGAACTCACAGGGATCTTCCTGTTTCTGTCCTTGAGCACTGCGATTAAAGGTGTGCGCCATCACTGCCCAGCTAAGAATAGATACTCTTAGGTGCTGCTGAGCCTTCACTCCAGACCATCTTGATGGCTTTAATTAAGAGAAGAGTGTGTTGAGCTGGACATGGTGGTATGGGAATAGCCTTAATCCAAGCACCTGGGAGGTAAACCCTATCTCCAAAAAAAAAAAAAAAAAAAAGGTTCACTAGGACTATACTTGGAGATACCACAACAGGCCACTGCTCTACAACAGGGAGCTGAATTCTTCATTCTTATTCTTTACCTAGCTAGTTTCAAGAAATGCTTCTTGTAAGCTCATACTGTTTATAATTAGAAATCTTTTAAGTTTAAGGGGTTAGGAAACTGATGGCTTCATAAAAATAATACTACTAATCAACAACCTGTTAAATGAACAAATTTATATTTCCAATCTGAATGACTTCTAAGGAAGTAAATAGCATCTGTTTGCTGTTTGCAAAACTCTTCAAAACTCTGCCAGCTCAGCATGCCCACAGCCTGCATTAGGTCAGAGCTCTCAAAATAGGCCATCCAGAGAGAGAGAGAGAGAGAGTGTGTGTGTGTGTGTTTGTGTGTAATTTTATGGGCATCCTTATGTAGGCATAAGGATACTCACATAGACCAGTGGAAGACACTGGGTCTCCTGGAAGTTCCAGAGGTTTCTGAGCCACCATATGTGCACTCTGGGAACCAATTTCCACTACTCTATATAGTTGAGCCATCTCTCCAACCCCTATGGGTCAATTTCTCAAGGGTCCCAGAAACTATAGAAAATGCAAGGAAAACAGAAATAAAATCAGCAGATGAGAGAACACATTTCTTTTCCTCGCATATGGAGTATTTAAAATCACTGATGAGTAGGTGACAAGGCATCAGTAGGTTAATAAAGTGGAATGAGTAGTAACGCTCTAGGCAGGTAAGTTAGAATAAAACTGACTAGGATAAATTGATACATTAATTTAAAAGGGGCTTTCAATCTAAAAATTTAAAAAGCTAGGCCAGGCTGTGGTGGCACATACCTTTAATCCCAGAAACAGGCGTGTCTCTGAGTTCGAGGCCAGCCTGGTCTACAGAGGAGGAGGCTCCAAAGCAGCCAGGACCACAAAGAGAAACCCTGTCTTATGTTTATATAGGCTCAGACAGGCTTTAAACTTGCTTTAATCACCTGTCTCTACATTCCTAATACTGAGGTTATCTGTAATGCCACCATACTCAGCTTAATATTAAGATTGTTTTTTTTAATTTGTGTGTGTAGATTGCATCAAGTTCAAGGACAGCCTGAGCCTACTGTCACTGTCTCAAAAGCACACACAGACATATTCCCTTAGATTTTAGTGTTGGCAAATGAGCTCATCATTGAACCAACTGTTAATTTTCATGTTTGACTTATAGAAAAATATGAAGATCTGAGCTCTTCAGATGAGTCCTGGCCTGTTCCTCAGCGCCAGAGGCCCTGTCGAAAGAAGGGTCTCAGCATCCATGAGGGGCCACGCGCCCTGGCCAGGATCACAGCAATTGGACTTGGAGGCAAGCCTCAGACCAGCTATGGTGAGAGCCACAGTTCCCAGAGTTCTTTGGTATCATACCCCCAGGAACATGGACCTCTGACCTCAGGCTACAGTAGGATTGGATACTATAGGAGTGAGGCTCAAAACTGATCCACTGCTAGCTCCTGACACTTTGATTTCATTCTGTGGATGTCCCATTTACATTGCTGGCTTAGTCTTCTCATTATAACTTAAATTAACCCATTTTTATTACTATACTTTTTGCCTTTTGGCTTTACTACCTTTACCTGTGTTGCTTTATTGCTTCTCCTCTGTGTCTGGCTTGCAACTACTCACAACTCAACTCTTCTTCTCAGCCTTCTCTCTGTCCCCAAAACCCTGCCTAGCTATTGGCTATTAAGCTTTTTACTAAACCAACCACAGTGAAATATCGTCACATAGCGTAAAGGAATATTCCACAACAACTGTCTGCTTCTGCCCTTAGAAAAACAGTAGCAGGTGCTAAGGGATTCTGGCCTGGCCCTGGGTACTAGCCTTGGCTACACCAAGCTCATTTCTTGTGATGTGCAAACTAATCTCTCTTGGAGCATGACCAGATTACCATGCAAGGAGATGAGGTGGCAGCTGTGGGGTTCCCTCACCCCCAAAGTCTCTCAGAGGAATGATGTCTTCAATCATGTCTGAAGGTTCGTATGCACATTCTGTTCACAGAGCAAGTTCCTCCACGGGGCTATGTGACCTTCACTAGCAGTGATGAGAACACTTTGGAAGTTGAGGGCCTCTGCTACCGAGATGTCACCTCCCCCATTAATGAGCGGGATGTGGAAAGCAGCAGCAGCAGCAGCCGGGGTACGTACCCCCATCCTGTTGGGTTCCCATAGAGGATATAGAGAAGGCCCCAATTCTTGTGAGGTAAGACAGAGTTGGCCGTGGGCAGATAAAGGAAAACATCCCAATCCAGGGTTCCCACAGACCAAGGAAGGATTCTGTACTCACAGGATCAGTCCAAGTGTTTCTTGGAAATCTTCCCAGCAAGAAGCATGTGCTATGACCTGGCAGTGCTTTACCAAGTTCCTGCTTCGTGCCAAGCTCTGTTGTAAGGTGCATGAGATTTATGAGCACATAATTAAAAATTATAAGCTCTGCCCACCCTATAGTATGGGGTTGTGACAGGCAGCCAGGCCAGACAAGCAGTGCTGAGCTATGTAAGAGGCAGTTGAGAATAAGCTAATACAGCACATGCGGCCTTCCTGGTGAGACCTGTCATCAGGTGTTTTCTGTTACCAGAGGAACCCACTTTCTGTGCCAGTCTTGGGCCTGTGTGGAGGAGCAGTAGCAGCGATGGCCTGGCAAGAGCCCAGGGGCTCAGCAGTGAAGCCTCCATAGAAAGCAATGAGGTAACAGTCCCTTCCCCTCCCTCCTTCCTCCTTAGTGTTATAGGGGATAGGTAAATATTTAATGTGTGTCTACACTATGCCTGGAGGATTCCGAACCTTGATTGTGGGGATCCAGGCTGCAGGTAAGTCATGATAGATTTCACATTTTACACCTGCCATGAGTGAAGGAGGCCAGAGGTTTGTGTCCAGGCAAGAGCTGCTCCAACACACCCCTTTCACTGCAGGATTCTGATCACACACGCAAAAGCTCGGTTCGAAGACAAACCAAGAGTTATCTGAAGAGTAAGAGTCGTTACAGCAACAGTGACAGTCAGTGGCCTTCCAGCACAGGGACTGCATGCACTCCAGGATCTGAACCTCAAGCTGAGAAGTCCCCCTACTCAGGACCTCAGGTAAAACCATTTGAGAGCCCAATGGCTTTGTGCTTAGGGAGGTGGCATTTCTATGACGCAGGGTGGTGTTGGGGTCGCTTATTGTGTATTCATGACAGGCTAGGCACTTTTGAAAGAGGAGGGTACTGGGTTCTCCCCACAAGGCTGAGGGTTCCTCATGAGCAGCAGGCCAGCTGTGGGGTTGGTATCCTTTTCTTTCCCTTTGCTGTCTGTCATCTCTGGGCCTCCCCAAACTTAGGGAGATAATTACAGGATGCTCGTGAGCTGGGGACAAAGTAATGGAATATGGTATGACCTTAGCAAAAATGAAGCCATCCACTCACTGTGAGCCACCCTGGTGGTCCTAGATCAGCAGCTCCAGGTATAATGCACACTTGTACTACGTCCCATCTCTGCTGCTCCTTAACAGCTTGTAAACTGGGCCGGCTCCTGCCTGCAGCCCTGTCCAGGGTTTCTGGCCTGGAACACAGGTGCACCTCTCAGTTGAACTGGCAGTTATGCTGGGATCTTAAGGTCGTTTCTCTGAGGAAAAAAAAGTGGTTGTGGAGCAACCTTGGGACATTTTTTTTCCCCCTCCCTTCTAAGCAACGAAACATGAACAGAAATGGAAACTGGACAGTTTTTTGTTTGTTTTGTTTTTCGAGACAGGGTTTCTCTGTGGTTTTGGAGACTCCTGGAACTAGCTCTTTTAGACCAGGCTGCCTTGAATTCACAGAGATCTGCCTGCCTCTGCCTTCCGAGTGCTGGGATCAAAGGCGTGCACCACCACCGCCCAACTGAAACTGGACATTCTTGTGTTAAAAGCTAGTTGCGAGGCTAAGCAGTTGAGCTCAGTGGCAGGCAGCCTGGGCTGTCAGTAGCCATTTAGTCTGAAAAAATGAAAAGCTCGTGCCATCACTAAGTAGCTCCTCACATGGTGTTTTGGAAGGAGCGGTGTGAGGGTCAGGTGGTGTCAGGATAAGCACAAGCATGGCCCCAAGTTCAGGGAGTAAGAGGCTGGGTAGAGCCTTTCTGAGAGGATCAAATGTCTCTGAACACAGACCCAAGACCAGGCAGCAGAATAGTAGAGAGCTGAGCCCATTCCCAAATTCGCAAGCCTTTAGCTATTATCAGCACTCATTCTCCTCTGCTGGAGAGGCAATAACCCTGGAAAAGGTAGTGTAGGGGCTCTACTCAGGCTTGGGGTCAGAACTAGGAGGAGGCCAGTTCTCTATTCCTGGCACCAGGCCTCCCAGTTGTCTCTTCCCCTCAGGACCTTGCCACACTACTAGAGCAGATTGGATGTCTGAAGTACCTGCAAGTGTTTGAGGAGCAGGATATAGACCTTCGTATCTTCCTGACCCTCACTGAAAGCGACCTGAAGGAAATCGGCATCACGTGAGTCCCTAGGGCCACTCCCTACCCCAAGTCATTTTAGCCATCCTTCCAACCTGTATTCCAGCATAGGACAGTCTATCTCGACAGGCTTTCTTCCAAGTTGGTCTTTGTGCCCACATAGCTCCAAGATGTATGCTGGACCTTTGGGCTTTGTTTTTGTCCGTTTGCTTTTTTTTTGCGATTTGTAACTTTTTTTCATGACTGTCACAGTTGTGGAGTTAGTATTTTTATAGCACAGGTTTATTTCCTAAAAGACTGGATATAAAATCCTTTAATAAAAAGTCCAAACTGTGTAATATGCCTTTTGTCCCAAAACATTCCATATACAGAATTATCGTTTGTGTCTTGGCTGTAACTCATGGTGACTCACACTTGAAGTGTCCTCCCCTGGGTGGCTCTGGTGCAGCAGGGTCTGTCCTCAGCAGGGCCAGCTCAGGGTTTGCCTGTCTGGGAATGTCTGAATCTCTGCTGCACTGTGGAAAGACAGTCCTTTGCCAGGTAAAGGACTCTTAGTGACAGCCGTTTGCTTTGGCACTCTGGCTTCCTCAGCCTTCCACAGTTTTGAATGAGGAAGTACTCGGGTACTTTTACTGAGGTTCCCTGCATGGGACAGGTTGCTTTTTCTTTTTTGCTCCAGGACTCTGTATGTCTTTAGTTTGGCTGTGTGTCCTGATATCTATCATCTGTGGAGTTCTGGGGTGCACAGATGTTCACATCTTCCATCAGTCGTGGAAGTTTCCAGTTGCTAGCTCTTGAGACTATGTCTGTCCTTCCTGTCTTCGTGAGGTCCTCACAGGAGAGACATGGCCCCATGTGGTCTCAAGCTCTTCTTGTGGTTTTCAGTCTCATTCCTCAGACTGAATTTCCATCGTGCTCCACTTCACTGGCTCCTTCCTTTGCCTGCCTCAGGCTGCATCTACCATACTTGTATGCTTCATGTTTTTCTCAGTTGTATTTCCATTTTTATTGAGTGTTTCCACATCATCTTTTAGGTCTTTGGTTGTCTTTAATATGATATTTCAAGGCCTTTGTCTAGCAGATGTGCTGCAGGGCTTTCTTGGAACTTCTGTAGTTTGATTTCCTCTGAATGTGCCATGTTCTAAATGTCTTTTAATTTTATTGCCAAAATAGGTATTTCCCTTTTATGAAATAGTAACCATCAAAGTCACAACCTCCCTTTCCCATGGGATTTACAGGTTTTGTTTTTAACTAGTTGTTGGCTGCCCCTGCAGAGGACTAGCTGGAGGTTGAAACCCACAGGTCCCTTCGAGCCTGTACCTTTCCCTATGCACATCATGATGCTAAGTTTCCACCCATCTGTGACACAAGCTGCTTTTATATAGTCAAGGGTGATCCTGAACTCTGGACTCTGTTGTGCGACCTTCCAAGTGCACCAATTTTCTGAGCATGCAGGTACTTTTCAGTGCCCTAGTCTTTACTGTCTGGTTCCTACACAAGAGAATGGAGAAAGGTGGTACCCTTAGACCTACCCTCATCGCTACACACAAAGAGCAAGTGTATGGCTGATAGCAGTGGCCCTCGGTAACTACTGTAGTTGCATTCCATGCTTGATACTGGGAGGACAGGGTCTGCCTTGTCTACCCTGCTTCCTGCATGCTGGGTCTGGATGGTTTGTGCTATGCAGAGCTGAACTTAGCCTCAGCTGGCTTACTCACAATCAAAGACTGCAGTGACCTCCAGGCTGCCAGGTGGCCCATGCAGATTCTGCCAGTACCCTTGTTTGGAGGGGAGAGATTCCTAGAAATCTCCCTTGAAAGCACAGCCATGGTCCAAGCCTGGAGCCAGTGATGGTGGAGGCTTTTTGGACACTTGTGTTTCTGTCCCATAACCTCTCTTTCAGTTAGGTGTTCCCTAGTGACTGGCCTTTGTGGCAGGTTGGGACCAAGCTCCGTGCTCATGATAGAAACTGACGGGCACCCTGATTCACTCCTTCAGGTTGTTTGGGCCTAAAAGGAAGATGACCTCTGCCATTGCCCGCTGGCACAGCAGTGCCCGCCCCCCTAGTGATGCCCTGGAGCTGGCCTATGCTGACCGGCTAGAGGCTGAGATGCAGGAGCTCGCCATCCAGTTGCACAAAGTAAGTGGAGAGGTCAGGTGGCTGTGGACACGGAAGGCAGAGCATATCTAGAGTTACACCTTTGTAGCAGAGGAGATATCGTCGGTAGGGGACTGGAGACAGGAAACTTGAAGCGGGTAGATGAACAGTCAAAAGTCAGATGGATGTAGGAGGAAGAGCAAGTAGCCCACACAGAACCTCAAATCTGTAGGTTTGAGCCAAAGGAGCCATTCCTAGAATGGGCTGCAAAGAAGCAGACAGGCAGCCTAATAGTCTCTGCCCTTTGGGGGGACCAGCAAACACGGGTCTTGGCCTCCTGGCTTAGGCCCTCTAGCCTGATATTTGCCTGCAGTGCTGTGAGGAGGCAGAGGCCCTTCGTGGTCAGGTGTCCCAAGAGCAGGAATTGCGGGCTGTAGTAGAGAGCTGCCTCCTGGAGCAGGATAGTGCCCGAAAGGACATCCATGCCCAGCTGCAGGAGGCCCAGACCCTGGCCAAGGATGCTGCCCTTGTCCTGGACCAGCTGCGGTAAGTGGGCTCACACACTCAGGTAGTCACCCCCCACACTTGTCATTGTCCCTTCCTAATCCTCTAAGTAGGTGGGAAGTTGGGGGAAACCACAGTGCTGCACTATTCCCGGGGCTCTGTCTCCCACAGTGCAGACCCAGGCTTGACTAAAAGCAGGCTGGAGATGAGCATGACTGGCTGATGTGGGACTTCCAGGGCTGAGGTGGTTTTCATTGCCCTTTTTGGGTTGGGGTTGGCAGCAGGGCCTCTTCAACACTAACACTTGGTCATATGTCTGGCAGGGCTTGTCAGGCTGAGCTGTCAGCTCGAGTGAGGCAGGACCAGTCTCCCAGTGAAGCTACCCTAAGTCCACCCTTTCTCTCAGCAGGTAAGAAGAGCAACAGCCTGGCTTTGGACTAGGACAAGGATGGTGGGTAGGAAGCCTTAAGTTCCAACCAGTGGGCTCTGCATGGTTGTTATAATGGCAATTCTGACCTCAGAGCAAGCCCACTTGTGACAAGAGATGGACTATTACACTTAGGGTGGATGGCAAGTGTAAGGGCCTTTGTTTCATGGCTGACTACTGTCTTTAAGGCCTCTAGTGGAGTTGGGTAGCAGGAGCCCCCAGAGTTGAGCTCTCCTTAGGCCTGAGCCTTAAGTAGGTAGTTGGTGAGCTTGTAGCTAGGTACATCCCTGCCGGGTGACGCACACATCTGCAGTGAGTGAGGACATATACACGTGTGGCCAACTTGCCCCTTTTGTACCACAGATTCCAAAGGCTGGCCTAGTCCCCTGCAGGCCTTGAGCCTTCCTGAGTTGTCAGGGGCCCTGGAAGACTGTGTCCATGAGATGGGTAAGTCTCCAGGAGGGCAGCCAAGGCTTTAAGCTCACCCTTTCCCAGACCCTCTTCTAAGGACTGAGGCTGAGAGCTGCCATACCCAGTCAGCTCAGACCCCTGGGTAGTCTCACCCAAGCCTGACCCCAGGGCCACCTATTTCTAGTCCCTGAGTTTCCCTTATTTCCTGCTGCTGAGACTTGACACAGAACACTAATTGGCCCTATCCTTAGGGCAGGCATTATGCTCTGTAACACAGAGCCTGGAGAAGCTACAGACGCTGAATGGGAAGAAATGGCGGGAACCGTAGCCAGGAGGGATGGTGAGAGTACCCACATGCCCATGGGCACCCTAGACCACCTAAGCTTCCTGTCTCTTATCAGGCTTTTCTTTTTCTCTTCAGATTCTGACGTTGGGTGATGGATCCACCCTGAAGTTATATGTGCCATGCAAGACAGGGCAGTGAGCAGACAGTTGCAGCTGCCCAGGAGATGGAAAACCCGCCCAGGGAACAGCTTGTGGACAGGAGGATAGGACTTCAGCCCCTGCCTGGGCAGCTTGGGCCAGCCCTGAGACAGGATGAAGGGCCTGGCACCCAGGTCCTGGTGAAAAGGCCCCAAGCGAGTAGGCGCTCGGGCCTGGCAGAATTGTGTGAAGAAAGTGTGTCCCCTGCACATGCAGGTTCCACACTGAGGTTTGTTTGGTCTTAAAGTGAGGTCTGGGTGCCTAGAAAATGTGCTGTTTGTTGGAAAATAAAATTACTTGCAAGTTGGTGGGGGCTCATTTATGATATGACATGCATTCTTGGCTGTCACAGCAGTTACTAGTAACCCATCTGTAGTTTCTTCTGATCTCCATATATCCCTTGCTCCAAGATCTCTCCCCTGCTTGATGGCTGTTGTCCTAAGCCCTAAAATCCATATTTCTAGACAGGCTGGAAGTCGGCCAGCAGTGGCATTCCTGTTCTGTGGTGATGCTGTTTTACCTCTGCACACGAAGTCTGTGCTTCCATCCACGCAACCACCACAAGGGCTGAACTCAAGCTACTAGCCAGCAAGCTGGTCGTGTTCTTGGACCCAGTTTCCACACACCTCAGAAAAAGATGTGGCCATGCAAACGTAAGCATCAGAGGAATGGCTTTATTATCTTCTTGCTTCCTCACTTCCACAGAGTTGAGCCAAAGCCCTCCTGGGGAGAGCCTAGCCATGTGGGGCACTCTGAAACCAACCCACAGTTCACACACCAAGAAAGAAAAATCTAACAGAAATCCAACAACCCAAATGAACAACAGCCTATCACAAGCTGGGTCAGGTTCTGGGCTAAGGGAAGGAGTGATGTAACATGGGTCACCTCCATTGACTGAAATCCCTGACCAGTCCAGGAACCATGTACCAATCAAGTGGTTGCCTTGGAAAAGTGGGCTGTACCCGGGCCTCCGCAGTCACGAACTGAGCCCTGGGATGGGTGAGAACATCCTCAGCTTGAAAAGTCAGGCCCAAGCTATCCCACTGAACAACCTGAGAGGGTAGCTAGGTCCCAGGGTCTGCTTGGGACAGTAAAGATGAACAGCTGCCTGCTTGTCCCTTGCAGTCAGAAAGGGTGCAAAACCAAACACGCTAGAAGGCACGCTTCTTGGGAATCCAGGGCCTGTGGGCAGAGACAGCCAAGGGAGGGCAAGAATCGCACGGGAACCTCAGGATGAGGCTGGGAGTAGCTTTTCTAGGGCCTTCTTCTGTTTTTCTGTGGCTGAGGCCAAGGCCTCGGCCAGCTTTTCCGAGGGCATCATGTTGAGTACCTTAAGGGCAAATAAGAGCTGGTACTTGGCAGTGCTGACAAAGGCATTGCTCAGGAAGTTAGGAAAGCCTCCTACTCGATCCTTCTGGGTGTACAGTGGGACGCGTACAAGGCCCAGCACCTGAGGGACAGAGAGCATGGGGTGAAACTGTGTTCTCCCTATAGATGTAGGAGCCTGGCAGATACACCTGACAACCACCAGTTTGCTAAAAGAGATGGGAAGACCCAGGCAAGGCTGGTAGCAGTAAAGCCTATGAACTCCTCGCCCTATCAGCCAGCACCCATGATTCCTGGCCTCACTCCAAACCCCTTAGACCAGAGGATCCACAAAACCCAAAAGCTTTCACATTATCTCACAGGATAAAACCCCAAGCCTTATAACCTAACCTTTTTGGTCTGTCCTCAATTCCCCAAGTAGGCCCTGACTATCCTTTTTTTCTAGTATCCCATGCCCCACTCCCAGAATTGACAATGGCAGGCAGCAAGGCAAATGTAAACAGCCCCGGACCCAGAACCCAAGTCTCTTCCCACCCAGCAAGGCCAGGGTGAGGACCCTAAGGGGCACTTGTTACCACATCGGTGCCTTCTGCGGTGCCAGAGCCAAACCTCAGGAGTGGGGATGGGGGCGGTCCCCAGGCAATGGTCCCACCTCCAGACCATGGTCCCGCGAGTGCACGGCACTGATCTCCACAGCGTGCAGCTGCTCCAGGGTCAGCTGCCGTGCATACAGATGTGCCACCACACGTTGTGGACCCTCAGTCAGATGTGAGCTCAGGTAGTCAGCTTCAGTAAGGCGCAGGCCGCCCAGGCCCAAGCCTAGCACCCGGTTCAAGCCGTCCTCCAGCGACCAGAAGCGCCGGTCCACAAAACCCCCAGGGAAGCCCAGCAGCCCGTCGAAGCGCATCTGCATCTGCAAGGTAAGCCAGATCAGGACGCGGGGTCCACAGGGCGCCCCAAGCCTATGTCCGCCCGCTCACCCACCCAGCTCCTCACCAGCACTGAAAATCGCATGGGAATACGACCGAAGAGCTGCCCGGGGTTAGCGGCATACAGCATGGCGTGGCACGAGTGGCTCCAGCCGGGCCCCAAGCGCATTGCTTCCTCCCGGCTAATCTGCTTTAGCTCTGGAACCGTCGTGGTAGACATCTTGATAAGCTCCAGGCCCACCGCCCAAATGAGCATGCGCGACCCCGCCCACGACACACAGGCCCAATCCACGTGCATCCACGTGCATAGGCCCACCCCTACCAATCCTGAGAGCCTGAGGTTGAACCCAGAGATGACGGGAGCCCCTGGCTGGAGGGTGGAGTCCGCCACCCTCCAAGCTGCACAGGAGACCTCTCCCGCGGACCAGAAAACTACAATTCCCAAGATGCACTGCGCGAAGCCAGGTCATCAGAAGGAGGTACACTGAGCATCTAGATGTGCCAGTCTCTGAGTCCTGGACATCCCTGAGAGGACAGCTGCAACTCTCAGTGTCCACCTCATCTCTAAGGGTGCAGATTTTCCCGAGCCTCGACCCCAAGCTCATGGCTCTACTGTTTACCCCGTGAAACCATGCCTTTAAAGACTTAAACATCGGACAGAACTAGAAAAAAAACAACCTGAGTGAGGTAACCCAAAACCAGAAAGACAAATATAGTATGTACTCACTCAGAAGTGGATACCAGATATAAAGCAAAACATAACCAGCCCACAATCCACAACCCCAAAGAAGTTTGAACCTTCTTCCAGAAACAGATGAAAGCAGATGCAGAAATCCACAACTCACCGTTGGGCCAAGCTCCTGGAGTACAATAGAAGTGAGGAAGGAGCAAAAATATCAACAAAGGAGTCAAGACCATGACAGAATCAGCTGACCTGACCTAGTGAGAGATCATTGACTCAGATCTGACAAATGGGGAACCTGCATAAGACTGAATTAGAGTAGGTGACAATGGTGTGGCTGGGACAATATATGAGGCCACACGACTTAGTGGAGCCCACTCTATATGGAGAGATACCATGCCCAGCCTAGACACAGGTGTGTGTGGGGGGTGGAGAGGTGCCTTGGTCCTGCCTCAATGAGATGATGGGACAGACTACTTCCTAAGGGAGGCCTTACCCTTTCTGTGATGCAGATGGGAGGTGGGGGAGGGAGTAGGGGGAGCAAGAGGAGAGGTGGGAGGGGAAACTGGGATTGGAATGTAAAAAATAAATAATACAAAGATTTAAGCATCTAAGTGATTCCCTTTACCCTCCTCTTGGCACATGGCTAGTGCTTAGCAGACATCAGAAGAGCTGGGGTAGGTGTAAGAACTGGGACAACCTGCCCACCTGGAGGCTGAGATTCACCAATTGCTCAGGAGAGGTGAGCTACCAGAAGCCACTCAGTGTTCTGCCACTACATCAAGAATCAACTGCCTGCCCACATTGCTGTGCCGGAGCAAAGGCACACGTAGAATATTGCTGCATGATTTTATTACTATAAATATACAGTAAAAACAAACCAAAACTAGCCAATCAGAGTACATCAAATGATAGCACATGTGAATCTGAAACACATGAGTCTGTAGTCTGCATCCCATCTTTCAAAGGACTGGCACCAGTACCATAGCCAGAGGCCAGGGCTTTGGCAGGTGAGGGGTGGGTAGGCATGCACATGCTTAAGTGTGTGCATTCAGAAGGAGGGCAGATGGATGTGCAGGCAAGGCTTTCAGAGACCAGGCCAGCCACTGCTAAAAGGGGCAGGGGCAGGGCCAGAGCTCAAGCAACCCTGAGCCTAAAGGGGCTCCATGCATTGCTACAGGTTGCCACCAAGGTGAGTGGCAGGACAGCTCCATACCTGCTCACCAGGGGAGCCTCACTGCCTAGGCACCTCTGTCTTTGGGACCACCCATGGGCCCTTTGCCTAAAACACAAAGTATCACTGGGACCCTGCTCATAGGCAGACTCTGAGAGGAACCTTAGACAATTAACCAATGAGAAACGATGGGTCTGTTGTGGGAGCTGCTCAGGCTCTGCCCTGGCAGGGAGTGGGCAGTGCTCCCTTCAAGCATGAACATCTCCATCTTGGAGGCACATGAGGCGGCGAGTGGAGCAGGACCTGTGAGGGGTGCTGGATACCAGCCACTGCAAACGCTGTGCTGTTCTCATATCTGACTTTCTAGGTCTTGCCCACAGCTGCCCCCGCTGCCAGAGCTCACAGAGCAGGAGGAGGTCAGGAGGCTCCCGGGAGGGTCACCCATGGACAGGACATACAAAAGGTGAAAGCAGCAGTTACAGCCTGGCTGCCTTGGAGGACACACACAGGACAGGTAGACAGGAACCGTTTCCTTCATCAACCGTAACCTGGGTTGCCCACCTTCCAGAACATCTGTGAGGATGACACTTTACTCCATGGGTCAATTATCTTCTGCTGGTTTGCTAAGTGCTCAGAGCATCAACCTTAGCAGTTGGGAGCCCTTCTAGGGCCTATGGCCCATGGAGAAAGCTGCTGTCCTTCATCTTGTACCATTTACAAATATATAGACCATAAAAAAGGACGGGGTGTGGAAGAGTAGTCCACTGTGCAATTTGATCAAGGTTCACTATGGCCTCTCAAAGCCGGGTGGCCACATCAGGCGTGCAGACAGGAGAGGCCACGGTCTCACCAGGCTCCAGGGAAGTCTCCTCGCAATTTTGGGGATACTGAGGGCTCTGTGCTGCCAGCTGAGCCAGGCTCTCAGAGTGGGGTCAGCTCAGTAGCTCCAGGCTCAGAACTAGAGCCACTCAGCAGAGGCCAGGGGGAGCTGGTGCTGCCAAGGCTGTGTGGCGTCTCCATAGAGGTGGACCATCCTGTAGGGGGGAGCAAAGTAAGGGTAGGTCATGATAGGCAGCTGGTCACATCTCTAATCCCATCAACCCAGAGCCTCATGGGGGCAGAACCATGTAGCACCCCTCTACCTTACAACCAAGTACATGCCATCTGGCAGGAATAGTACATGTGTCCTCACAGAAGGCTAGGGACCCTTCAGTCCTAGGCAGTGAGTTACATCTGTCACCCTTCAGGACCAGTTGAGCTTCAGGCAAAGAACAGCTGTGGGCTGCTGGCCCCAGGGTCTCCTGACCTGGACTACCATTCCTGGACCTTGGCAGCACAGTCCCTGCCAAGAGCTTTGCAACTGGGTTAGCTGGAGTCCAGCCAACTCTAGCACAGGAAATGTGAGCAGATGGGGTCAAGGCAAGGTGGTACTTGGGTTGCCTGAACAAGCAGCCCCACTGGAGCAGAAGGGGCCCCAGAGCCCGTCTGTCCCAGATATCAGCTCTGTGGTGCTGTGTGGTGTTATCCCAGGGCAAAGGTTGTCCTCAGAAGAATCGGTGAGACAAATGGTCCTACCCTTTTTAGGAGCTGTGGCCTCATGAAAGGCACCTTTATGTGGTGCAATCCCCAGCTGTGACCTAAGTTCTAACTGCTTAAGTTCAACCTAAACTCCATCACACCATTTTTGTTCATGATGCACACTTGCAGGGGGGCAATCAAGTGCGGAGAAACCATGAACCCCAACAAAACCAAAGAAGGCCTAGCTCTCTGGCTGATGGGAGAGGGCTGCAGCCTAGAGGTCTGGACACCAACTAGGCACATCCCAGACAGGCTGTGTGAACCTGCCATGGTGCCATCCTTCTGGGAAACCCTAACACAAAAGGTTACCAGCACCTCTGTAAGAACCTTAAGAAGAAAGAGTCCCTGCCTGTAGGCCTAGTTTACAGGGATGCTTCTGTAACCAGCAATCTGGGTCACCTATGGCCAAGCAGCTACATATCCTACAGGGCACCAATCCCATTGGTTGTTAAGACTGTGTGTGTGTGTGTGTGTGTGTGTGTGTGTGTGTGTGTGTGTGTGTGTGTGTGGTGCAGACGAATGTTCCAGAGACAAGATGGACATGTTCTCAGTGACCATGATGGTCTCAAGACAAAAAACTCAGCAGTGCACTAGAGAGAAAGTTCTATGCCAGATAAGGGGACAGAGGGCACAATGACAAGTGAAGGAAGGCCTGAGGGATGCCCTCTGGACAGGAAGCAAGAGGGTGTGTTTGAGATAAGCTTCTCTGTGTAGCCCTGGCTGTCCTGGAACTCTCTGTAAACCAGGCTGACCTTAAACTCAGAGATTTGTCTGCCTCCGCCTCCTAAGTTTCTGGGATTAATAATAATAATGCCACCACACCTGGCATTATCTTTTTTAATGTGTATTTTTATTTCCATTTTATGTATGAGTGTTTTGCCTGCACATATCTCTATACAGAAGTTGCATGCCTGGTGCCCAGAGAGGCCATAAGACAGTGTCTAATCCCTTGGAACTGGAGTTATATAGATGGCCGTGAGCTGCCATGTAGGTGCTGGGAATTTAACCAGAGTATTCTGGAAGTGCAGCCAGTGCTCTTAAACACTGAGCCTTCTCTCCAGTCCCACAGGACACAACAGACCTAGGAAGACAAACATGTTCCACAAACAGGAACATTGATGGGAATGGGTAATCTAGTGTCTCCCATGGCTTGTGCAAATCTGAACTATTTCTTAAAACAACAACCATAGCTGAGGTAGGAGGGATGTGTATTTGGGCTACAGAACAAGTTCAAGGCCAGCCTAGGGAACTTAATAAGACCCTGTCTGTCTCCAGGGGCAGGTCTAAAAAACTGAAGAGGGCTGGGGATGTAGCTCAACTGCAGAGTGTCCTACCTAGATCCAATTCTCACCACTACTGAATTTTGTTTTTAAAAACCACAGTGAGACTACTGTGTGCAGCCACAGGATGCTGCCCCACATGTCTCTAGGCTCCATGATCTTCCAATTCCTTCCTATCAGGAACAGCAACTCCAGAAGCCTGGGCTGAGTCACTGTTCAAAGGATCCTACATTATTATTTGGAAGAGCCTGGATGAGCACCTGTCTGGATGGGAGACCCTCTGGCTCCAAAGCCAGGACCCCAGGAGACCACCTTTTAGACACAAAGGTGTAGCAGTCATCAGTGGTTTCTGGACTCTGAATCCAGAAAGAACCCTCAGGGCTGGTCTCGTCTCTGCAGATATACCCAGCCAAGCCACCAGAAGTGTGGAGGAAAGGTCACGTACCAGCTTACTCCTCTATACCAACAGAGCAGGACTCAGGACCCAGGGCTGTGCAGAGAGGAGGGAGAGACAGATGGAGCTCAGTTAGCAGAAAGACATGGACCTTAGGGTCAGGGTGGGGAACTGACTAGAAACAGACTGCCCACACATTGCCTGCTACAACCAAGAAGTACAACCAGGATAGATCCTGGACAACTTTCTAGCCAAGAGAGAGACGTGTATATTTTGAAGGCAGCGGGCATAGTTCCTCTTGTGGCTATGGAAGCCAGGCCTCTGGACCAGGGAGAACACCTAGCAGAGGCACCTGGACTTCCCCCACTCCATTTTCTTCATCTCTAGGGGACTTGGATTCAGTGAATTCAGCAGCAAGCATCCAGGAGGTAGTGGTGCCACTGTCAGAAAGTAAAGACACCAGCTGCATGTATGCTTCTCACAAAGATATGCAGCCTTCTCTGACAAGAGCTGGCAGAAAAGACAGTAGATGCCATCATGTAGGGTGAGACATGCAGGTATGTACAGCTGTCACACAAGTCTCTTCCCCCACCCTCCAGCACTGACACACATCAATGGTAGCTCCAAAAAAATGTGCAGAGATAGCAACCTGGCTTCCTGTCACAGAGCAAGCCTGTATAATGGGTGGTTCTCAGAGAGTGGCTAGGATCCAGAAGCAGTCCCTGTGCAGAACTGGCCAAGGCCAGCTCTTCTCCAACTGTACACGTACATCTTGTGTCTCCTATAGCTTCTCCAGCTGATTGCCTCCCACCCATTTGGTGGATTTAAACAAGGCCTGAGACCCCTGCCTAGAGTTGTCTCTGTGACCAGTCCTGATTTATTGCAGGCCACACAGGGGATGAAGTATTTTTTGCTGGACAGTAAAGGTGCCTTCAAGTCCACCTGCAGGAGCAAAGCTCATATTGATGATTCAAAAGACCCAGAGAATTTTTCCAACTCCCTGCTTAGCCAAATTTACAATAAAGATAGGTACTTGAGGTGCTTCCAAGAACATACTGGATTTGTGCCCTTTAGGACGTGCTGGTTCCAAACATGCTTCACCTATGGGTTTGTTTTGGATAGGCCATAGTGATCTCATAAGATGACCCATAGCTATTCTCCCACACTTGATGACCCCTTTGGGTCACTTCACATCCAGAAGACAGGGGCAGGTGGGAGGCCCTATTCACCAAAGGATGTCACAATCACCCAATACCAAGTGGCCCTGGAAAAGTGAGCAACACTGACCTCAGGGCCAAGCAGGGGGCAAAGGAGTTTCCCTGACACATGAGAGTAGCCCATCTCCTTAGGTTGGTGCTTCTAAGAACCAGTCTCAGAAGGTGTAATGGCTATTTATCAGAATTCACAAGAGCAGAACACTTATAAATTTTAAAGAACTACTTCTATCCCAGATGTGGAGCCCCAAGTGTGAACCCCAAGTATAAAGCTAAGGAGCTTATTCCCACAGAGCAGACAGAAGAGGTACTAAGTAACAACTTGTGCCTGAACCTTTAGAAAAAGAACAGCAAGTCCATGGCCCACTGCCTGTGGTCTGACCAATGTATCCTCTGACCTGACTCGGAATGTAGTATTGTATGCTTGGGCAGTGGCCTAGGTCACCCACAGGCAAATGTGTCTCTGGCACGGGCCACAAATGGAGAGAGACTGCAGTCTCAGTAGAGGGAGATTGGCCTCCCTGGGCCCCATCAGGCAGCAGCCAGAAAAAGGACCTTGTCCTTCTGCAACAACCTGTCATGCCTTCCTCAGGCCAAGTTTATCTAGGGTCTGCAGGAAGCCAGCAGGCAGCCTAAGCCTGGCCTGAATCCTGCTCTGGGGATGAGCAGGGTTCAGAGTCAGAGAGATGATCTGGTCCCTGAAGGATGCAATAGGTCTCAGAATCCCCTTTCCTTCCTTTACACAAATGTCTATAGAGGACTTGGTGCCATTACCTGGTAGGTAAATGTCGGCAGGAGGGACAGTCTGGCTGCAACCATGGTGTTGGGGGCTGCCATCCTGCAGGACATCATCAATAGAGGGCACTTGGCTCCCTGTGGCAGGTAGAGGAAAGAAGTCAGGACACACAGGTAGGAACAGGTCCTTGTGGTCCATTCTGACCCCGTAAACTCCAGGGACCAAATTAGTGAGCATGTGAATAATGTGGGAAGTTTTGTTTCTTTTATTTCAAACCAATCTGTCTGGTGACAGGTAGTAGCTATCTTGCTCTTCCTTGAAATTGCACATATAGGAGTGGCCCCCATTAACCTGAGTGGCAGTGGGCTTCAGGGAAGACTTCTGGAGCAGCCCTGAGGACCATGGCTACTCTTACATCACACAAGTACTCAACAGCTTGTGCCTGCATTCCTGATACCTATAGGTGACTTTTCTGCCTGGATAAAGAGCTCTCCGCATATGGGGGAAGTCTAGGCCCTAGGTGGGAAGCTGAGGTCCTCCCTGTCTGAGACTGAAGGTGGAAATACAAGGTCAGGCTAGAGGGGCTTAAGATACAGCACACTGCTCCAAGAGGGCGCCGCTTCACTCACACCCAGGGCCACAAACCCCTGCAAGTGGACCTCACAAAAGGGGACCTCTCAGCAGGATCAGGACAGGACAGAGAAGTTGCAATTGCATCCCCATCCCATGGGCCTCACTGCCAGTTAGAGCCATGTCCTCGTCTGGGCATCCCCTAGAAGCCAGCCCTGAACCTTACTTTACTTTCTGTCCAGCAGTGACATAGTAAGGACTAAGCAGAAGCAGGCTTGGGGGGCTTCTTATCACCAGACATGGCCTGCAAGAGGGGTGAGGCAACCCAAGCCTCCTAAGCTACCCATTAAGCCCTTCACTATAGGGAGATGAGGAGACACCAGCTGTCATCAATTTATCAGGAAAAAAGACAGTCAGGCAACTACAAAACAACCAAGACAAATAACTCCCACACCTGGGCAGCCCTTCCTGGACACACATGAGGTGTTGGCCATTAACACAATGCCCTTATCACTCCTGCACACTGACCATCCAGGTTCCAGAAAGTAAGAGCTGGGGGTCTATCACTAGCCAGGATCCAAAGCTTACCAAGGGCTTGGGGACAGACTTGGGAGAAGGGGCTCACCTTGCTTGAGTGACGGTTCATCCACCTCCTCTGTTCCGAAACTCTAGGAGACAAAGAGGAAAGGCCTGTGGTACAGACATCCTCAGGTCAAATGAGACTAGGCTGAGGGCAGTGGGCAGCAGCTGCCACTGAGGACACAATGATGTCACTGGAAGCTAGGCTTCACATGTGGTCTTGCTTATAAGTCCTCGAAGTGGCTCCACTCCAGGGCACCTAGCATAGTCAAGGACACTATCTTGTCTGTCTGGCTGTAACATCACAGTGTGGCAGTTCCTAGAGGGCTAGTTAGGGTCCAGAATCATCAAGGGAGTCCCGAGAAGGCCAGTCAGGGCCTCACCAGAAGCCAGCCTCACCTCAGGGGAGCTGCTCTCCCTCAGTGCAAGCTCCACACCACTTGGTGGGAGAGGAGCATCCGAGTCCTCAGAAAGCTTCTCCTCATCCTCCTCATGGATGGGGGATGATGGAGACCGCAGGGTGCTGGAGAGAGGAAGGAAACAAAATTGTAGGATGGCTAGGTGAGGAATGCAAGCCTAGCAAAAGCCACAATGGACAAGCAGCCTTTGCATACACACCTGGAGACGTGAAAGGGGCCTTTGGGGGGGAGGTGGCATCTCTGCAAAGATTCAAAGAGCAGACCTTCCCGAGGCTCCCAGGGAGAGCCTGAACAACCCAGAAGGTGGACCAGCCCAACAACCCTCCCACTCCCAAAGATATCAGCACAGGCCTCACAGCCCGACACTAGAAGAGACACATTGAGGCCCAGGTAAACAGCAGAAGGGATTGTGTGTCTCTGGAGTTGCTCTGCCATGTACAAGGACCTGGGCAGCTTGCAAAACACATACCTTTCTTACACTTTTCTCCTTAAGGAGTCAACTCAGTTAAGACTGACCAGCCATGCCATGCTAGTCTCTAAGAGAGTAAGACTGACTCTTGGGCAGCCCAAGGAGTGTGGCACTGGAGAGGACCCTTGTGATATTGAGGATGAAGCTGGAGCTCTGCAGCAGAGCACTAGCCTGGCAAGTACATGGACTTTGGATACACAAAACCCACCTCTGACAGAAGATTAATATCTAGGACACATAGGAGCTCAAAAAGATGTACTACAAACACCAAACCATCAAGGAAGTTTGCAAAAGAAATATAGCCCATAGTGGTAGCACATGCATATAATCCCAGCACTTAGGAGGTAAAGGCAGGACAATCAGGGCTTCTAGGTCAGCCAGCCTAGGCTGCCTGAGAGCATCTCAGAAGAAGCAAAAAGAATAAAATTGTCAGGCATGGTGGCACATGCCTTTAATCCCAGCACTTAGGAGGCAGAGGCCGGCAGATCCCTGAGTTCAAGTCCAGCCTGGTCTATAGAGCTAGTTCCAGGATAGTCAGAGTTGTACAAAGAAACCCTGTCTCAAAAAACCTAAACAAATAAACACGCACGCACGCACGCACGCGCACGCGTGTGTGTGTGTGTGTGTGTGTGTGTGTGTGTGTGTGTGTGTGTGTGTATGTTGATGTCATTAGCAGGAAAATTCATGGAACTAGAGATTAAAGAAAATGAGCCAGACTCAGATTTTAAACGAAGTATATTAACAAGTAGGACATGAAAGCAGAAGGGGACTTTGTGGAGAAGAAGTGGCCAAAAGCAGGCAGCGACAATATAGGGTAATAAGATGTATATACAATGTGACTATTTAGGGAGAGGAAAGGAGCCAGTATAGGGTGTGTAAAAGGTGTATCTGCACAGTAATGATACAGATGTATAAAAATGTCATAATGAGTGTCACTGTTTTCTATGCTAACTAAAAATAATATTATCAGTATAAAAAGAAGGGGGGACCACCTAGCAAAAATATCCATTTATATTCTTTTGCTACTATAAAAACAATGGTTATAACCTGTTGAAGTAGAAAGCCAGTACAACCAGATACACAAGCCATGGAAAGAGCCACTGCTCAAAAGCCTGGAAAGGGAGCACATGGGTGGCAGTAGCAACAAGGTGTGCTGGCTAGTTTTATGTCAACTTGATACAAACTAAAGTCATCCAAGAGCAGGAGCATACATTTTGTTGTTGTTTTGATTTGTTTTTTTGAGACAAGTGTTTCACCAGGCTGGTCTTCAACTCACAGAGATCTGCCTGCCTCTGCTTCCTGGGTGTTGGGACTAAAGGCGTGGGCCACCACCACCCATCTGAAAGCATATATTTTAAAAATTCCTCCATAATACTGGGCTGCAGGCAAGCCTGTCCAACATTTTCTTTATTAGTGATCCATAGGGGAGGGCCCAGCCCATTGCAGGTGGTGCCATCCAGGGCTGGTGATCCTGGGTTCTATAAGAAAGAAAGCAGGCTGAGCAAGCCATGAGGACCAAGCCAGTAAGCAGCACCCTCCATGGTCTCTGCATCAGCTCCTGCCTCCAGGTTTCCTGCCTGTTTGATGCAGTAAGATGTGGAAGTGTAAGCCAAATAAACCCTTTCCTCCCCATCTTGCTTTTGATCAAGGTGTTTTATCACAGCAATAGTAATCCTAAGACACAAGGTACATCTGCTTCACACCTCAGTGTCCCAGTTTCAGCTGTCACTGCTGGTTCCTTGATGAGATATGCTTTTGTGACCAGCTGTCAATGTCAAAATTCCTAGATTCGGCCAGGCAGTGGTGGTGCACGCCTTTAATCCCAGCACTTGGTGGGGTAGAGGCAGGTGGATCTCTGTGAGTTCGAGGCCAGCCTGGTCTACAGAGTGAGTTCCAGGACAGCCACGACTATTTCACAGAGAAACCCTGTCTCGAAACAAACAAAAACAAAATCAAAATCATAGATTCAAATTAGCTCTGTGGACAGTCTGTACAATTTACTGACAGCAAGCAGCTGGTGTACTTTGGGCTTTGGGGGCCCTGGGAGCCTCAGCCCAGCCCCTTTCCTGATGTACCATTCTGTTCACTGTTGCTGGCTGTCATCAACTATACAGAGTCTGACCTGCTGCTGGACCTTTTGAGTCCCAGTGATCAAGAAACAAAATGCTTCATAAAATTCTGTAAAACAATAGAGAAACCTTGCAAGTCTCACATGCACACATAATCGGATCTCCCCCCACCCCCTTACACACTCCCTCTTTCACTCAGCATGATGGATGACACATAGCCGAGGGAGTCTGGGCAGTGGCCTCACCTGTCTGGAGACTTGCTCTGTGGCTTGCCCTTCTGTAGGCCACTTTCTATGATCCGATCGAGTCCAGTGAGAGGACAACTGGCCTGGGACAGACCATCAGAGATGCCTGAGTAGGTGATTTCCTCATAGAGGGGGGCTGATGGGATAGCTGGGGAGACAGCCCGAAGACCATTGAGTGCCTCAAGCAAGGAGATGGGCTCATAGCCAGGTGGGACACTGTCAGAACTCTGTGGGGACAAAAATCAATGAGGAAGGCCCAGCCAGGCTCCCTGTCTACAGCCATGAAGCCCCAGAAATGAGACATTCTCCTCCCCAGATCTGCTTTGCTGACTGTGTCTTGCTCATGACACCTTCCAGGAACTTAATCCCCAGGTCTTGTCAAAGTTATGGAAGCTATCCTATTCATGAGTCCCTCAGCCACCAGCTCCAGCACATATCCCAATACCCAGAATGATTAGCAAGGTCTGCAAAAGCCATTGTCCCCATCACTGCCAACCCCTTACATGGCTTGTTGTTCCCAGCTTGCAGGAATGGAAAGTGTGAGGGGTTAGTGATAGCAAGAGAACTCAGGAGCAGGCAGAGCATAGCCATGCCAGAGGCAGAAGACCATTGCCAGTGCTGCCCTGGACCAGGGAAAGTATGGCCTCCAGGGACCTCAAGCAGGATGGCAATGGAATATATATAGATGGGTACTAGCTACTGCAGCCCCTCATTAGGAATAGATGGATTTGGCAGGAGTAAAGGAGAAGGAACTTGCCCAGCTTCCAGAGAAGAGCAGTCAGGCCACAGAGTGCTGAGGAAAGATTGTGCTGCATTGCTTCCATAGGCTCTCACAAATCAAGCAGAGGGGCAGTGCTCCTAAGAGCTTCCTCTAGGAGGTTCTGGCCTGCCCACCCTCGGCAGTGTGAATAACAGGGTAGGGAGGCACTTCTGGAGAAGGCGGCACACACCAAACCAGTGCTGGGGCTTTGCCCTCTGGCTAACTCTCACCTATCCCCGCCTACCTTCAACTTAAAGGTGAACAACTGCCCCCCCCCCCACATCATAAAGGACACACCCGGCTGCTTCCCAAGCTTCTTCCCGCAGTTTACACTAGCTTTCAATGGGCTCTTGACAGGCCAGTGAAACTCCAGGAAGAGGTCTGGCCTGGCTGCTACTAACTTTTGTTCTCCCTGTCTAGTCCCTGGGGTGCAGGGGAAAAACGTCAGAAAACCAGAGTCCTCGGCCCAAAGAGCCAAACTTCAAAGTCAGCCAGCCAGGGATGCAAGACGAACAAGCATGCAGGGGATGCCATGTGCAAAACGGAGCAGCGGTATCAGTTCCACCTTCAACACCCATCCCACTGCCAGCAAGAAAAAAAGGGAAACAGGGCACTCAGAAGCCACGGCGAGCAAAGCTGGCTAGAAGGGCGGTGCCTGAGGTTGGCTACCACCTGGCACCAACACCAAAGAACTGGCCTTGCACCAACAGACCTTTAGCTTTGCTTGTTCCACAAAACTCCCTTCCTGGGCAGGGAGACCGGGACTAGGGAGAGCGGATTTGACAAAGTGTGTTAAACATATTAGCCTGGGGTTAAAATGACCTCCCACACTTGGTTTAAAAATAAGGGTCTAGGGCAAAAACAGAGCTATATGACCAAACACACTTACTGTTTCCCTTTTAGGTTTCTTGCTGGCCAGGGAGGCAGGGTGCGACTTTGATTTTTTAAAGGGACACTGTCAAAATAAAAATCACATGTTTTACAACTTCTACCTCCACATGGCATGGGGATCGGTGGGGTGAGGCGGGCCTCTGGTTTGCTGCCCTCCATGCACGCCCAGGAATTCTAAAATTATGGTTGACTTTAAGACCACATTCAACACATGAAAAATTCTTCTTCTTTCCCCCCACCCCCAAGACAGGGTTTTTCTGTGGCTTTGGAGCTGTCCTGGAACTAGCTCTTGTAGACCAGGCTGGACTTGAACTCACAGAAATCTGCCTGCCTCTGTCTCTGCCTCCTGAGTGCTGGGATCAAAGGGCATGTACCACCAACACCCAGCAAAAAAAATTCTTCATCAGGACCCTGCGCAGGCTCCCTGCACATATATAACCAGTTCCTGTAGCGGGTCCCATTCAGAGGGAAACATAACCTCAACCTAATCTATTCATGGTCTGGGTCTCCCCAGATCAAGAGGTCTTGGCCAAGGTGACATGAGAGCGACTGGGCCTTCAGCCTCACCATTACCTTATCTGGGTACTCCACAGAGCAGGTGGCAGAGAACAAGAACCTACTTAGGTACTCAGAATCCTGAAAAAGGCATGTGGCTCCCAGGGCAGACTAGAGCTTCTGGCTCATAATCAATCAAGGTTATACCCCCCCTATAATTGGCTCACTCAGGATAAGAGGGCAAACAGGAAAGGACCCACCTGACCTTCAACCACCAGGATAAAACCAACAAGCCCAGCACTGTGAAACACTGGCAGGCCCCTCTACAATACTCAGATCCCCTCCTTCACCAGGTGGCCCCACCTCAGAGCCACCTCTCCTGCAACCAGCAAGCACACGGTTGGTGAGTGTATGATCTTCAATCAAAACCCACACAGTATGCTAAAAGGCAGAAGTGTTTCAGAGGCCCTTGTGTGTGTGGTAGTAGGATGACCTATTGCAGTGAGGATGCTACACCTCTAGTCCAGGTACCTGAATGCAAACTGGTTTTTTGAAAGAAAGGCCAACAGTGTACTTCTAGGCTTTCAAATATTGGCCTAGGCCAGATGCAGTGGCACACACCATTAATTTCAGCACTCAGGAGGCAGAGACAGGCAGACCTGAGTTCAAGACCAGCCAGACCTACAGAGTAAGCTCCAGAGCAGCCATGGCTACAGAGAGAAACCCTGCATAACAAAACAAACAAAACTATTGGCCCAGTTTTCAGAGAGTACATCACACCTGCTGAGCTTGCTGACTGTAAATAAAGCAGGCCTTCCAGGAACAAAAGCTATGTTTCTCCAGATGTCCAGGCCATAAGGCTTATTGTTCTTTCTTCTTAAAGTGGAGGCAAGGCCTTCAAAAGGTAGCATAGTGGTCCCTGCAGCAGAAGCTCATGGGAACCCAAGAAGGTCTTGGCCCAGACTGAGCTATCCCTCACTCCCCAACTGCCTCAGCTTTTCCTGCAGACTCTCCCCTATTTCTAGGTACCTCTCTCCCCATCTCTGAGCACTTTTGTGAGTCTCATCTCTTATGTCTTGCTTGTATGTTCTTTAATTGACAAGACCTTCCTGTACTGCCTGAAGCAAGATTTACCTAGGCAGACATTCAGTATATAGAAGGGGCCTCCAGGTTGAGGCTGAAGCCAGCCCATAGGCAGTAACATACAGGAGGCCGCTCAGAGTGTGCTACCTAAAGCAACAGTGCAGATGGGGGCAAACATTCAGCAGAGCTCTGAGGAGGTCCTACCCTTGCCCAGCAGAGTCTGGTCCCTGATTAATAGCTCACAGGCTGCTATGGGGCCATGCCTGCCTAGTAGGCAAGGTGAAGGAGGAAAGGCACTTACAGAGTGCTCATCATGGTCCACACTCTGGGCCAAGACAGGGCTGAAAGAGATGGGAGACAGGGCCCCTGGCTTCTTCCGAACAGCCCGGATCTGCAGGAGAGCTCGAAATGCTGTGGCAGAAAGAGAGAGAAACATGTGAACAAGGGCAGTGTCTTCAGAGGCATAGACACTCTAGACAGACTGTGGACACTACCTACCACTCACAGTGCCCAGGAACAAGGAACATGTTTCCAAATCAGAGGCAGAGGGGATCCTTAACAGATGGAGTCCTGGGAAGCTTCTGAGGGACAGTTTTTAAAAGACCAACAGCTATTTAAGGACCCCTCTATTCAAGTCACAGTGGCTGTGGCCACCACTCACACCAGTAGGCTGAAACAGTGGGGGCCACAGACATCTCCAGACTACAGGCTCCTGCCTGTGAGCTTAGGAGGCAGGACAAGAGCAGGGTACCACAGAGATAACTGGGACAGACACTGGTTATGTAGCACAAAGGACAAATTAGGACAACGAGTATCTCCTAGTGTCAGTTCTGCCCACAAGAGTGGGCCAATATGAAACAGGATTACATTCCTAAAACACAGGGAGTGGAGATAAAGTCCATGAATCTATGACAAATGTGCCGTAAATCAGGATCAAATAAGATATGCCATCAACCTGCACCCTGGTGCTGAGGAATCAGAGAAGGCCACAGAACAGTGGCACTTTTCTATCCACACCTGCATTTTCAGGCTGTGATAGGAAGCTTCCATTTCTACCTCCTATTTGAGCACCCCAACTTGAAGCCATGTCACACAGGAAGATTTCAGAGGCCCAGTGGCAGGTCCTGGTACCTGCAGTAAGTTCTAAGGCCCTGTAGATCCCACATCAGGGCCTTTTCTTTCCATTCTTCCAACCTCAGCCCTATACGCAGCTGCTATCCTGAACATACCCCATCACTCCTGTGGTTTGTCCTACAGTTTCCCATCTGCTTCCAGCACAGGACAAGAAAACACATGGCCTGTGTGCCCTGTTCATCTGGGGTTCCTACAACAGCCTCACTTCCCCACAGCCACCCATACGTGGTTATACAGCAACAGATAAGGAAGGGCATGACTTGAGAGTGGAACTCAGATTCATGGCTCTGTATTTGTACTCTAGCCTAGGACACACACTTGCCCCAGCCCTGCTCTGACCTCTGGGTCCCACCAACACACTCCAAGAATGCCCCAGGAGGCCAGGACTAATGGGGACACTGGTGCTCAGCTTCGCTAGCCACCACTTCTCACAGGCTGAGGCCTGCAGTGAGGTCTTGGGACACCCTAAGCAGCATCCTGTGTGTGCTCAGGGTAATACGCTCACATGGGACGGTGCTAAAAGGACTGCTCTGAAAAGATAGCAGACTCTGGCCATCCTGTTCTCTGGGGACCACTCATGTAAGAACAGTACCTTTGCCACATGTGGGCACCAAAGCCTGCACAAATCCAGGCTGGCACACTGCCTGCTCCCAATGCAAAAAGGACTATGAACTGCCCATGTCAGCCCACCTGTGGTCCCATGTTCTACCCTGGACCCTGAGAGACCCAGACCAGCCCCTGTCTGTATATGCAACCTGTCCTACAACCCAATGGAACTGCCACAGTGCAAACTCACACATTTCATGAACACATACCTGACTCTTAGGGGACTACCAACATGATGTGATGCTTTCAGATTGTGGGATCAAGAGCAGAAGCCCAAACCCCACTATTTCTGGGTGAAGAAACCATTTTTGACACTTTATCAGCCACAACCTTGGGTGAGTTTCCTCCCAGTCTACAATGTGACAGACAACCTGACCCACTACCTACTCACTTTCCACCCAGCACAATGTTATGCTTTTGACTCACTTTAAGATTTTCAAAAATAGTTCCTATGTAACTGTGACAAAGAGTTCTATCTGCCCTGAAGCACTTCCATGTCTTCCTTCTAATGTTTCCCTGTCCTAAAGACAGAAGGATCAACATCATGCCTTGTGTGAAAAACTCATGGAGTTTCCATTTCTCATACAATAGGGAGAGTGGTCCCCAGACTGCCTGGAGTAGGCAGCCCTAATTCTCCCCTATCTTTCACAAACAGAGCCCTGGGTAATGCTCACGCAGCCGGCAGATGGGGCAGTTGTTGGCCTGGTACCGCAACGTGTCAGCACAGGAAGTACAGAGGCACAGGTGGCGGCAGGGCAGGATCAGCGTGTCCCTCAGGTCTGACAGGCACACCACACATTCACTGCTGTTGTCACTGTTCTCGTCATCAGATGGCTGTGGAGACAAGGGCCAGTGCATCAGTGGCTTCACAAGAGCCTAAAGGTGGACCTGATGCTGCCTTGAGCATGCCCTCCTGTGTTTATGTGTGCCATCATTCCCAGAGACTTTATGGCAAAGGGAGTAGAAGGGGTCAGGGACACACTCATGGGGAAAGCTCCAGGCTCACATGGAGGGGAAAGGCCATCCCTTTCCCCGAAACCCAAGAACCCAAACGTGATAACTCTTTCTGCTATAAAGAAACAGAGAAAGGAAGGATAGCACTGAACCATGTGTCTGTAACTGCTGGACTGTCTATTCAGCCAGAATCATTGAGTAGATCTAACCTGGAAAGACTTTAATTTATATCAGCTTTCAGAAACCACACTAGAACCTGGAAAGCGAGTGAGCAAATATCTTAAAACATGAACTGGGTTAATTGAACCTGCTTGTTTAATGGAACACTGACACATTTAACCATCTCTGTACTGTCTGGGGCTGCGTCTAAGCTATGGCTGCAGCACCAAGTTGCTGCCATAAAAACCAGATGGTTAAACCAGTACACCTTTAATCCTAGCACTCAGGAGGCAGAGGCAGGTGATCTCTGTGAGCTTGAGGCCAGCCTGGTCTACAGAGTGAATTCCAGGGCCAGAACAACACAGTGAGACCCTGTCATGAAAAACAAACAAACCACAGATGGCTCATGAAGCCAAAAATACTATATGACAATTTAGTGATTCAAACAACTTGCTGCCAACTGGGGAAAAACACAAAATATTTCAAAAACTGCTGTCTTCTGCTGTAGTTGGGGGATGGTGGTGGATATATGAACTGTTCCTCTAAAAGGCTTATAGATTGGAGGCTCTAAAACCCAGCTGTTAGGGAAGGTTCCAGGAACTCTAGGAAGCAGGTCAATAACGGCAGACCCTTTGGGGAGCAGGCAGCTTCAGTTTCCTAGCTGCCATGCCATGAGCTACTCTGCTTCTCCTCACTTTCCCTTTCCCTGTGATGGTGGACTGACACTTGTAAAACTATGAGCTGAAATAAATCATTCTCATTTGAATTGCTGCTTCTCAGGTAATCAGTCAGTTAGAGACAAACAAAAAAAGCCTGGTTAGCTTAACTGCTAAAGAGATTAAGAAAAAAGAACTGAGTCTGGGGTTCTGGACCTCGAGGGAAAGGCCTCCTTCCCATCAAAGTTTGTGGGCATTGATTGGGTCAGGCTTTGGAAGCCTCAGCACATCATCAGTGAGTGGGCTTCTAAAAGGCAGTTAGAAACCTGAGTCATGTTGCTAGCCTGAAGTCCAGTTAACTGCCCACAAGGACACACCTTGGTCTCTTGGTTGTTCTTATTCTCGATCCCGTAGATCTCCTGCAACAGGTAGCTGACACGATCCACCTAGAGAGCAGAAAGATGTGCTAGGGTCTGGTCAGTCTCTACTAGTGGGCATCTTTTTACCTAGATTACTTCCAGGGTTCATGTCCCACAGAAAAGTGTGGCTGAGAAATCTGTGGGATCTGTTGAACCCCTCCTCCTAAAGAAGGGTAAATGCCAGGAACAAGAGTCAGGAAACCCTGCCCTCTGCTGAGCTCAGCAAGCAACACAGGGAACAGGGAATGATGAAGTCAATGGTCCTATCCATCTATCCCAGAAGGCCTGGCTCCAAGCTGCCCACAATTATCCCCATTACCAGAAAACAAATACTTTGGACCCACTCTGTCACCCATAAGAGGGCCAGAGCTGCTGTCTGTAGGCAGCAGATTGTAAGTCTGCAACTGTTCTTTCCACAAGAGACAAAAGCAGTATCTGGTCTTAGACACAAAACCAATCACTTCTGACCAAAAGGCCTCATGCTGACCTGTCCTAAAGTGCTCCAAGTTACTACAAAGTTCCATGGGCCATAGTATCCCTCTGGAAAGCCAGGGTCCTGGTAGCTGGCTTTCAGGAAACAAATGTCCCAACCCCTGGTGGGGTCTTCTGTCCAACTAGTATCATCAGGGTCTGAACCTGCCAGAGTTCACTCTATCTCTCCTTTAAAGGCTAACAAACACATTGTAGTAAACTTTAAGCAGGTCTCAGGCACTTGGGTAGCTACACACAAGACAATTGCTAACCATGGCCTTGGAACACAGGCTCTTGCCTGTCAGTCAGTCTCATGATTAAGGTCTCAAATGATTCCAGTTAGGCATCCCACTAAATGCTTATATTGCTCAAGTAGGCCACCAGGAGTAACTGCCCTATGAAGGATCACAGAATGTATGAATCCCAAGAGAAGCTTTCCCAGTTTCCCCTGCACCCTGAGACACCTCCCCTCTTGGGTCACAAAGAGTCAATCCAGTCTTTGCCCAGTGCTGCTTTATTTCCAGTAATTTGTAAGTAAGCAAGAGCAGATGCCATATTTCTGTTTCCTGTCTTTCCTTACCTTCCCTGCCCACTCATTTAGCAAATACTCACCAAGAACTAACTATATTCTATGCACCATGGTTCAATCTGGGCAGGAGTCAGGGACCTGATCTGGTTGCTGTAGCACAGGGTAGCTATACAACCCATGCACACAAAACACAGACCCCCAACATCCCAGAGCACAAGAGGGCAGGCTCAGGCAAGCAGCTCCTACATGGCCAGAAAGAACAGCCCATGGAGTCTGGGTATGTGTTTACACCTGCATTATGAGTGTGTTTTTTACAACCCAAGGGTCCACGACGCCTGGCACTTACAATTTGCTTCTGCTTTAATGGCTTCACAGAGAAACTGCCATCCACATGCTGCAGGGAAGAGACACAGTTAATCTCAAACTGGCCCTTCCAAGCAAGCACTCTTGCCCAGCCAGGTGAGGGCCAACCTATATTCATGGCTGAAAATAAGAAAAAGGTGAGGATGAGGAGCCAGGCCACATGTCTTCACCTGTGGCCTCATGCCTGCCTTCTACTGTACCTGAGGTTCTTAAGGGTCCTATGGGGCTGACCTCAGTCTAGAACATTCAATAAGGAGCACCTTATTGAAACACTCCCACAGAACCCAACTATCCTGAGTGGTCCCCAACATGCACAAATTGAAGCTGCTCAGCCACATTCTGATACTGGCTAGGAACTTCCATGTACCCAGAAGCAGTATTCATGTAGCAAGAGTGAATACCCAAACGTTCTTCAGCTTGGCTTAATCAGGAAGATGACACAAGCTCACACCCAGAGAGCTAAAATATAAAAACAAAATGGAATAGAACCAATGTGTTTAATGCTATCCAGGGGAACAGACTGCTCAGAGTTGGAAAGGTCTTAGAGCTGGGATTTTTGTAATTAGTGTTATACTTTGAATCAACCAAGACCAGCCCTCAGGATTGTCCAGTAAAATTGATGAGTACTTCTGGATATTTCTAGAATGTATTGCCACAAAAACAAGCAGTTTTCCACCGACCTCTAAGTTGGGAGCACTGAATCGAATGCCTGCTGGGGATAGCCCATGTGTCCTGTTTGTGAACACTTCGCCCAACAAGACCCAAACATGGGGTGCTCAGGAAGTGCCTGGCCACTGTCCAGCACATTCAAGTCACCTGCACTTCTGGCCCCAGAAGAGCATGCCTAGGCTTATTGCAGAACAGATGAGCACAGCTGTGAAGAGCCCAGAGTGGTCCAGAGACCTGGGTCACAGTAGGAATGGGCTTTACATGGAAAGCACACCTTGGCGAAGAATTCCAAGTCAGCAGGACTCAAGATGAGTCAGCAGGAAATAAGCATCCCAGGCCATTCTTGGTGGGGTCCTTGTCACCTGGGTTAAAGCCTGAAGCTATGTCTTAGCTGCAGTGCTGAGGAACAGCAAAGGGCCTGAGGGATGGTGGGGTCTCTGAGGGCATTATCAAGCAGGCATGTAACACCCAAATCTCTGATAAGGAAACACACACAGGTATACACACACACACACACACACACACACACACACACACACACACACACACACACACACACACACCTGGGGCTGCCCTAGCAGGTGGCAAACTCTTACCCACCCCACCATTACTCACTGAACATGTATATTGCAAATTAGGTACCACAACAACTCTGAAATGACATATGAAAGACCACTACTACCCTGGCACAAGTGAGAAGAGTAAAGAACTGCTCAAAGGGGTCAGGAAAGGGCAGTCTCCTGTGGGAATGAAGCCTGGCCAGCCTTATCTGGACTGCAGGCTACGGCCAGCAGGAGGTGCAAAAAGGAGCAGATCATAAATGAGGCAGACACACATACTCGGTAAGGTCAGTGCAGTGCTGGGTGGGACACGAGGATACTGAACCTAGTGAGAAGGGGTGGTAGCTGGCAGAGGTGTCCATGTGGCCATCCTTGTCTGTGCTGGCAGGTTCTTAAGGGTCCTATGGCGCTGACCTCAGTCTAGAACATTTTGTCTCACCACTCTAAAATTTTTAAATAACCCCAAGAGGATGCTCAGCCTCAGGACTAGTTCCCTCTTGGGAACTAAAGAGTCTGTCATTTAGCCCTTGCACCAAGCCCTGACTGCCATACTCAGGCCACACCCTCCCCCAACTACCAGGTTACCTGGCGGTGGCTAGAATAGCACTTACCTTCTCAAAGGCAGCTAAGAGCACATGAGCATGGCCTGTCACTTCCACAACTGAAGCAGGGGAAGACAAGAGAAGAGAGGCCAAAGTGAGATCACGGCTGGGATGCTCGCAGGCATGATTTCTAGGTGCTACAAGCAGTGGCAGAGTCCAGAGTCCACTCCTGTTCTTGCCCTCATCTCACCCTCCTGTCTGTGGGCTGCTGTGATGGGCACCCTCCATTTCCAGGAGAGGCCCTTTGAATACTCACAGAGTAGGAAGCCACTTTTCCCCACAGGTCACACACACTTGAAAAGGAAGATGAGAAAAGACCAACAACACTCACCATCTCCTTCATCCACCACAGCCTGTATGACTACTGGAAACACAGCCCGATCCAGGTCAAAGTTCAGCTGAGGAAAGGAGGCAACAATGGTCAGGTTCATGGACATCGAGTAGTGAGTTGGTTAGCCTAAACGGGAGCAGACAGTGACACTAAACCATGGAGACCATACAGTTCCTGACCAACTCTCCAAACAGAAAGCCCTCGAAAGAGGTGTCAAGCCCCCACCCATTCCCTCCTCTCAGTCCTTGACAACCACTCATCTGCTTCCCATAACTGTGAGTATGTCTGCTCTGGACAGTTCCTATAATGGATCATGGAGTGTTTATTTTCTTATACCTAGCTTTTAAAAATAATTTATTTAACTTTACTTTATGTGCACTGGTGTGAGGGTGTCAGATCCCCTGGAACTGGAGTCACAGGCACTTGTGAGCTGTCATGTGAGTGCTGCATACCTAGCCTGTACAGCTAGCTTTGTCAACTGATCATGCCTTCCAAGTTCAGTAGAATCCCATTCCCTCTTACCATTGCATAGTTATTCTAGAGTGTGGGTAAGCCACACTGTGTTACTACATTGTGACCACTGTGAACAATGTTTTTATGTATCTGTTTAGCCTCTGTCATCCAGTATCCTGAGGACATACCTCCAAGTTTTGGGTTAAATTTAGCTATGCAATTTGGGGAAAAGCATCTGGCTTTACCCTCACCAAAGATGGAATGAGGGTGAGACTACTTAGTTCATCCTTAACCTTTCTCAAGTGAGCAGCTGCCCTCCCTTCACTGAATAATAAACCCCAGACCTGATCCCATCTTCACACCCTCCCCTGGCCCTCACAATCTCCACCCTGCTAGCAGAGCAGTACTCTGGGATTCACCTGATCCCCATCTGTGAGCTACTCTCTGTAAACACTCTCAGCTCCTCTTTCTTCCAGTCACTAGACTCCCTGACAGAAGCTGTAGAGGACAAAATCCAGCCTACCCAATCTCCACAACCCTCTTGGGGCCTCAGGTAAGCAGCAGACATTTCCATTTATTCTCACTAAGGAGTTACTCAAGGAATGGCCAAGAGGTCAGGTATGGTAATGCACAATTCTAATTCTAACTACTCAGGAGGCAGAGGCAGAAGGGTGAGGCAGAGGCTCAGCAGTGAGGCCTGTCTCAAACAATGGTGCTGTACACCCAGGCAGAAGGATGTCTGTGAGTTCAAGGTTAACTTGGTCTACATAGTGAGTTCTAGGCCAGTTAGATATACACACTTGACAATGTCTCCAAAAATCAATCAAACAATCAATCAACAAATAAAAAACCTTATAAACTCTGTGAGCATACTAAAAACCACAGAATCCTTAGAATGGGCAAGCCATGGCATGTGAATCACAGCACAATTAAGTTAAGAGCAAAACCAAACACAGAACAAGTGAAGCAACCAGAGAAAGGGCTAAGAAAAGTAGCCCCAGCCTAGGCCCTGTTCAATGGGGCCAAGGACAATGCCCTCTGCCTCACAAGTAGACCTTAGCCAGGACCCCCACAGGCTCATGGTACAGCTGCTTCTGGTCTGTGTCCTAGATCCCTGAGCTGACAATTAAGCACACATTGTGAATAGAGATTCACTGGCCAGAGGCACACCTCTCAGCAGAACACAGAACTCCCTTCTTCCTCAAGGTCAGGCTAAACCAGCCTGGAACATAGGACAGAAAAGTCTGTCTCTCTTCATCAGAAAAGCTGTCCCTCATAGAGTGAGGAAGAGCAGATCTTGGGCCCTTGTTTCCACCCAAGCCCAACCCCCCTTGCATTTTTTTAGCCCCGTCACACTGGGCCTCAGTTTTGTGTTTCCAGATAAAGTCACTACTACAACAGTTACACTGAATTCTACAATGGAGGCATGGAAATCCTCCCACCAGCCCAGCACTGGACATTGCTGCCAGGAAAGATGTTTCTTTCTAAGATTTATCAACATAGCCTGGGCTGGGAACAAGGCTTTAAGCACACACCTTTAATCCCAGCACTCTGGAGACAAAGGCAAGTGGATCTTCGTGGGTTTAAAACCAGCCTGATCTGTATAATGAGTTCTAGAACAGCCAGGGCTACAGAGAGACCCTGTCTCAAAAAAGTTATCAACACAGAAAATTCCCCACTGTAAATATAGTGAGAAAGGAGTCAAAACACTTTAAAAAATGGTTATTTGAACGAGACCACACCCCTAGGTTCATACAGTTAAATACTTGGTCCCATTAGTGAAACTCTTCAGGAAGGACTAGGAGGTGTGGCCTTGTTGGAGGAGGTGTGTCACTGGGGATGGGGGGAGTGGGCTTTGAGGTTTAAAAAGCCCACAGTCTCCCACTTTCTTTCTGCCTGCAACTTTTGGTAAGATGTTAACTCTGAGCTACTGCTCCACTGCCATGCCTGCTGCCACCACACTCCGCACTATGATGGTCAGATGGTCAAAGGCTAACCCTCTGAAATTATAAGCAAACACACAATTAAATGCTTCCTTTAAAAACTGCATTGGTGCCTGTCAGTAGTGGTGCACACCTTTAATCCCAGAACTTGGGAGACCAAGGCAGGCAGATACTTGGTCTACAGAGTGAATTCCAGACAACCAGAGCTACACAGAGAAATTCTGTCTCAAAAAACAAAATAAGAAAACCCAAAAGGTGCATTGGTTATGGTATTTCAGCACAGTGTAAGAAAGGAGGCACTCAGCACTGCTGGCTTCCAATCCAGCTGTGATCACTCACTGTGAATAAGCCTCAACCTGAGCCTGTTTCTCATCTCTAGAGGAACGGAAGCCAGTCTTAGTGCAAGGCTGAGCACAACGCCTGGGACAACATGCTTAACCCAACACAATTCCTTTTGTGTTGAGGCTATGAAGTCAAGGAAGACTACGAGCAGGAAGGAGGATACAGGAATACACAGGCCATGCAGAGCAGTCACAGCACCAGACTGGGCAGAGACACCATGGAACAGCAAGAAGAAGATAAGCCCTGTACATTTTACACAGAGAAGAATTCCTCACAAAATGGGACTTAAGAAAGCAAGTGACCTTCCTGGGTTAGCGCCTTGCTCCATGAGATCTCTTGTGAGCCTGCCCCACTGCAGGAGAGCCACTCCAGAGTGACAATGTTGGCTGCACACTGCCCTTACAAGGTCCACAGACTAAGCCCAAGGAGGGGAGCACTCACACAGGAACTGCTTGTTGGGGGTGTCAGTTAGGTGAGCTAGCTAGAAAGAGCAGAGCCTTGTACCTGCCCTAGGCTGGAAGCTGACATGGCACCACGTCTGAGTGGTGTACCCTTTTGCTCTGAGCAGCCTCCAAGCATTCTGTGCTGTTCTCAGCTGCACTCTGCACCTGGAAGGAGCCAGCAGTGCTGGGTGAACTGGGCACAGAAAACAATGGTCTGGGGAAGGGTGTTAGTGACTCTGGTCCTGTCCTCCTCCCCCTGTGGTATTCCAGGGCTTATAAAGCATTTCACATATCACAGCTCCCTTAGACACTTCCACACCTGAAAGCTGCAACACAGTCATGCATCCTAACACTTACTTGGACCAAGTGAGTGACAACGGAAGAAAACTGGCTTCCACCACCAGGGATAGCCTGTTTGTTTTTATTTTCAAATTTTATGTGCATGGGTGTTTGACCTGCATGTATGTTTATGTACCAGCTGAGGGTCTAGTCCCCAAGGAGGCCAGAAGAGGAATTGGAATTACAGACTGCTTTGAGCTGCCACATGAATTCTAGGAATCCAAACTCAGGTCCTCTCCAAAAGTAGCCAATACCCTTAACCACTGTGCCATCTCTTTAGCCCACTTGTTTTATTTTTATGTTATTATTATTTTGGTTTTTTTGAGACAGGGTTTCTCTGTGTAACAGCCCTAGCTGTCCGGGAACTCATGCTGTAGACCATGATGACCTTAAACTCACAGAGACCCTCCTTCCTCTGCTTCCTGTGTGCTAGGATTAAAGTCATATGTAGCCACTGCCCAGCTATTTGTTTTATTTTTAACATAGAACAAGAGAAACACTCATAGGGAAAGAGGCTACTAGGACAGGAAGGAGTCCAGGTAGCTGCCACCAGCATGAGTTACAATAAAGTTATTATATTTGGAGACCAGTTAAGAGCCTTGGGATTTCACACAGGGGCTCTCAGGCAAGGGTCTCTGCAGATGGTTGCTGGGAAATAAGGACAGAGAAGAAAGGCTCTGACAGAATTAAGTGGACACCACAGGCAGAGAAGGAAGAGGGGGAGGGAAAACTAGCAGAAAAGGTACTCAACCTGTAACCAACAAGAGGCCTGTGAAGAAAGCCTGTGCTGAGAGGCAAAGCTGTTCTGTGTGATTCAGAAAGAAAAGAAAAAGGCTGTCATGCTGGAGCAATGACAATGGGGGAGCTCTATCTTTGTACCTTTCCAGAACCCATGACTACCATACTTCTGGTCACTAAGCCTTGCCCACACCTTACTCCTTAGTCCCTCTACATATCTGACCCAAGACAAAAAAACCTAAACATTCCCAGGCTGCCAACACCAGGAAGAATCTCCATGGGCCCCTGTATAATACCAGCCAGAAGACAGAGAAACCAGAGAAGGAACAAGAGAAAGTAGGGGATCCCCCAGAGTTACCTCATCATCCTTCCACTCGGAGAAGTCAATCTTGAAAGAAGGCAGGGAGAACTGCTGGCTAACGCCCCTCTTGTAGTGGACGGTCTCAGATTGCAAAGAAGGGTTCTTACAGCTGTACCTGAGGGCAGCAAGGCAGCCACCTGACTCTTGTGGAGCCATGGGTCTGCACACCCAGCCTCCCACCTCCTCCTGTTACTCATCTGATAGCCAGCTGAGCTGGCACTCATTTGTTTTATAGAGTATGAGAGCCTCAGTCATCCAGATGGAAGCAGGAAGCAGCCCACTTGGCCAGCTGGCCCTTGCTCTTACAGGAGCCTCCCACTACCAGCTCTATTCACCACAAGGCTGCCCAGTCCTGCCAAGGAACCATTTCTTCCAGAACCCACATCCTCTGTTGCCCTCTGGATGGGAAGAACATCCCTACAAGGCATTTAGTGCATTTACTTGTTCAGAATGACCATAGTGCAGAACTCCCTGTCCTGATGTTTGTTCCTAGCTGCCTGCTTCTTAGTCGCAGCCAGGCACTGCTCATGAAGAGTCAATGCACATGCATGCCCACACAGGGTGAGGCCTACGCTTCAACGTGGTTCATGCTCTAAAGCATCCTGTTACCCTCATGAGTGTCATGTTCCCTGAGCCTCTATGCTATTCTACTGTAGCTTTGCTCTAGTGACCCAAATACTAGCTCCCTTTCGTTGCTAGTGCTCCAAGGATCCTCCTTTCATTTATGCAGAAACTCATCTCATACCCCAGGCTGACCATTAGACAACTAGAGCTGATGGGGTGGAGAGATGACTCAGAAGTTAAGAGCACTGGCTGTTCTTCCAGAGGTTCTGAGTTCAATTCTCAGCAACCACATAGTGGCTCACAATCATCTGTAATGAAATCTGGGCCCTCTTCTGGCATGCAAGCATACACATAGGCAGAACATACATAATAAATAAAATCTTAAAAAAACAACGCCTGACCCTTACTATTCCCACCCCCATCCCTGCTTACTGTCCCAGGGCTTCTCTGAGTTTCTAGAACAAAGGCCACACTCAGAGCCTGGAAAGCTGGGGGATGTCCCTGTCAGTGCCAGTAAGGGAGGGAACCCCACAGAGCAGTCCAGTCTGGATGCATTGAAAAGGCCAGCCCAGAAAGGAATCTCAGCAGTCGGAGCCTTCAGTTATAAGCTGTGGAACCCCAGAAGCATGCTATTTCAATTTTTCTTGACAAGAAGTTAAGCAAGAAAAGATCAGGGGAACTGCCTGCCTTGCAACTCAGGGCAGTATCCCTGCAGGCTGCATTTAGGTTCCCAAGCACAGCCTTTAGGGCCTGGGTCTTGGAGCCTCCTGTTTCTGTCTTGGTGATCTGAAGCTAGTTAACATACAAGCCAGCAAAACAGGAGGCAAACAGGCCTGATACAAGTCTCAGAAGAGACTACCAGAATGCATCCATCTGGTGGCAGCAGGACCCTGTTCTCACTATCTCACCGGGCACAATAGAGAACAACTGATGTGGATGGGCTGGGGTTGGAGCCCACTGGACCTTGGCCCTCACTTCCTCTGGAGCAGTTCCAAGGCGCCTGCCCAGAATCTATAGCAGCTGTGCCCGAGAACAACTCAGAAACAGCTCTTCTTCCCAGTTGTCATCACAAAGGAGGCCCAGGGAGGACACCACACCACAGGATTATACTGCTTCATGTTGTAGCAGTAGCTCACCCCGGGGCTTGAATAGGAGGAGGGCTTGTGCTGGCTACCCTGCACACTCCCAGTACTAGTTAATAGTACAGTCAGTACTAGTTAATACTGTACTAGTTAATAGTGACTAGTACAGTTAGTACTAGTTAATACTGGAGTACTACTGTTAGTAAGTAACTTTGTAAATGTAATAAGTAACTCACTGTTTAGGCCTCAGTGGAACCTTAAAGAACCAACTGTGAAAAAGGCCATTAGCGTCATTAATTGCCCACTACCGCTCAGGAGGGAGTCTGTTGGTTGCCCAGGGCCAAGTCCTGAGTCCTCGAGAGAAAAGTTTTCTCAACCAGCAGCTAGCTTTGAGCTGTAAGAGCGGAACCTCCCAACCTCATTCCCAGCTGAGGAAACTGAGGTTGAAGCAGTTACATGCTCTGACCACACCAGCAGGCATAGAGCTGAGAAGCACTCAAAGCCAGCAAGCTCGGTCCTCCTTACTTCCCAGTGCTACATCTAAACATTTTCAAGGTCTTCTCCAAGGCAGGAAGGATACAAAAATGTTTCTGCCCATCTGTGAGGCCACTCAGGCCATGGCTGGCTTTCCTGCTGAGGTAGCCCCTGCCATGATCAGGCTGTAGCTACATGCTGCAAACTCTTGAGACTGTCAAGACTCATATTTTAAAGAAAATCTCCAAAAGTTCAAATTTGTAATTATGACACAACAAAAATATATGTACTTGGTCTCTGGCCAAACTCCTGACATGGAGCTTCCAATCTTTTGAATTTTTCTGGATACTGGGTATCTCTCTATCCAAAGGAGTTGACTCAATGGGGGCTTCCAGAAAAACCAATGCCCTCTCCAGGAAGGGAGAAAGGCTGCAGAGTGAGCTAGCAATGAAGCCCACAGGACACTGCAAAGAATGCATAAAGTCCAAAGTGCTGACCCACGGACTTACACTGCCATGCCGTTCAAGAACTCCTCTACTGCCTGACAATAAATGGTGATAGCCACACGGGCATCAGCATCAAAGGTGAATTCCAAACTGTAGAGCACTCGGGGCTTCTCACCATCTTCTGCAGGGCTGTCTGCATCGTCTTTGTACCTACCAAAAGTGGACAGAAGATGGCAGGTCAGGAGCTATAGCCCCCAAGAACTGGCTTGTGTACACAACTGCAGGGTATAAAGTTAGCTGCTTAGATACATCTGCTTTGCCAGCAAAGGTGGAGGGAAGCCTGTTCCCTGCAACAAGACTCATAATCCACAGTTTGCTCCCTTTCTTCCTGCCCCCAGAAACAAGGGACAAATGTTCTTGGTGTGGACGTCTTAGGTTTGAAGCTGTTTTGTATGCTATTGATAACCAGACTGGCTCGTCCCAGGTGAAGCTGTCCCCTGCACAGCAGGAAACTGAGCCTCCACACTTCAGATGCAGTGGCACTGGGTAGGTCAGCGACACTGAGGCACAACTGCAAGGGTGGGAGAGCCCCTAGTTTGATGGCTCAGGGTCCTGTTACAGAAGATGACTGAATGTGAGAAGTGAGACTGAGCCCTCTCAGTATCTCTTCCCCACTTCCCAAGCACAACCAGAGCTTCTAAGCACCACATAGGGTCCCCAGGAGGGTAGCACTAGAAGAGTTACCTCACAAGCCGGAGTGAGTCTTTGCGGATGTTCACCAGGCTCCTCAGGGTTTTTACTGGCTCATGGGGGGCAGGGGTGACATAGGGAAACTAGGAAAGAAAAATACAAGTGAAAATAGATGACTCTCTAGAAGCAGCAGAGACTAGGAGACAGAAGTCAAGGGAGACCCCAACAGGTACTCTTAGGCTCTGGTCACCATGTGAGGGACTGAACTGACACTGACATACTGCTTAGATGACCCTGGCCATTTGGTCAGAATATGGGCAGGGACTGGCCCCACACCAAGCAACTTAGTTATTCCACCAGTGTCCTCAGCTCTATGCAGGACCCTCAGAAGTGGCCACGGGTGGGTTTTTAAGGCATTCTCCTATGGTAGCTTACAACTCACTGCTGCCCAAAAGACAGTTTGCATAATACACCAACCAACAAGTATTTGGGAAGACAACCTATGTACGTGTATACATGCTTATAATTGTGCCCCTATATAAAAATATATATAATTGGTGACATAAAACTATGGCTGTATTTATGTCTCCTGCCAGCAACACTGTGTTGGAACTTGAAAGGAAAGATTAAGCTGGGTAAAGGCACTTAGATCGTATGTGTCCTCTATCACAGCCCAAGTGGATGCCCAACTGCCTCAGCACAAAGTAAAAATAAAAGATCTGGAGGCTGGAGAGATGGCTTAACAGTTAAAAGCACTGGCTGCTCTTCCAGAAGATCTGGGTTCAATTCTCAGCACCCACATGGCAGCTCACAACCACCTGTAATTCTAGTTCCAGGGATATGATGCCTTTTTCTGGTTGGTGTCCATTGCACACACACACCTCACATATATACAATCAGGCTCACACATATACAAAATAAAATGTTTTTTAAAAAATTAAAAAGGCTAGGCACTGGTGGTGCATGCCTTTAGTCCCAGCACTCGGGAGGCATAGGCAGGCTGATCTCTGTGAGTTTGAGGCCAGCCTGGTCTATAGAGTGAGTTCCAGGACAGGCTCCAAAGCAATACAGAGAAACCCTGTCTCAAAAAACCAAAATAAATAAATAAATAAAATAAAAAATAAAAAGAACCACAGAAGGCCTGCAAAACTCTAAGACTCTGGGAGTTGAAACAACAAACATGATAGAGAAAAAGGCCCAGGCTAGTTCAGAGGTAAAAGAGGACAATACCTACCCCAGCCCCTGGCCTGCAGGATTATACTACAGATCAAGATTTTGTTAGCAACCTGCCCCGTGACTAATATACCTAGAAGCTCCTGGTGTGAAGACTACTCACTAGTCCTGAAAGACGCTCTGGATGCAGTCATGTTACATGTTAGAGATTGGAGCTCAGTGTTCCTTAGAGGACCTCCTGTCTTGCCTATCATTTAAAAACTCTGCTCAGGGATTTTCTCCCTGGCCCTTGTTCCTCTCTATTGGACCCACTTCCTAGACATCACACTCAGACCTCGTCATATGGGCACTGCCCACCAGTGCAAATCTTGCCTCCTGGTGCCCCTTGCTCTTGCATACCTGAGAACTAGCATACTTTCTTCAATACTTCCCACAGGAAACTCTGTTCTTCCTTCTCATCCTCACCTGACTTCGTCCATCCTAAGATATTTCCACAACCCATCTCAATGCCTTTTTTTGCCCTGGGCTGACTTCCCTTATCTCCTGAAGGCTTACTGAAAGTCCATTTGACCACCCTGATTCTAATTCATAGGTGTGCTGGCTAGTTTTATGTCAATTTGACACAAGCTGAAGTCATCAGAAAGGAGGAGCCTCCAATGAGAAAATGCTTTCCTAAGGTCAGGCTGTAGGTCAGCCTGTAGGGCATTTTTTCAACTAGTAATGATGTGGGAATGCCTAGTCCACTGTGGGATGGATTCAATAGGAAAGCAGGCTGAGCAAGCCACAAGGAGCAAGCCAGTAAGCAGCACTCTCCATGGCCTCTGCATCAGCTCCTGCCTCCAGGTTCTGCACTGTTTGAATTCCTATCTTGGTTTTCCTCACTGGACTATGTTTCAGGATACTTAAGCCAAATAAACCCTTTCCTCCCCAAATTGCTTTTGGCCTAGTGTTTCATCACAGCAATAATAACCCTAACTAAGATAAGAAGCATACCCTCTGGCATTGAGCTTCCTTCTTCAGGATCCTAACATATACTGAAAACCAGATGAGACATCTAGCCTTGTGGACTGACTAAGCAACTACTGGATTCTTGAACCCTCCTTCCATTGACAGAGAGCCATAGCAGGATTAGCTGGAAACAGCCTGTAAATCATTCTAATAAATCCCTTTCTATATAATAGACAGATTCATACTATACATTCTGTTTCTCTAGAGAACCCTTACTAATAAACCCTCTCGCCTACTTCACTGTCCACCAGCTGCCCCGCAGAGGGCCCATAACTTGCAGACTCACTACTTCCTGGAAGCCAGATATAGGCCACTCCAGCTCCTCCTCTCCATGTAGCACAACTCAGCCCAGCCATGGACTCTGCAGTGGGATTCTTTCCTCTCACTTTTTGTTTATTTTTCTGTCTCTGTCTCTCTAACTGCTCATCCACTATTTTCTTCTTTATGACCCTCACTGACTGAGAAATGGGGAAAGGGTCTGACTTCAGCTCCATCCCCTATGCAAGAACCCTGGACATACACCAGTTGCCAAAGTTGTACTGAAGGAATGAACAAATATGCTTAAATATGTGTTTCTTGGGCGGTTAGTGGGATCATGGCTCTTTCCCACCATTCCACACAACATGGCTGCTCTTTCTGTTCATACAAAAGGCCTAGAATGAAATCACTAACTTTGTACAGCTCAATAATGGCTGTTCTGTCCCTCAGTGACCCAGTCCTGACTATCTGTCTCTCAGAGGCAGCCCCAGGACACACTCCAAGTCACATGCTTACTTCTAGCTCTGTTGACCTGGGATAACTTGGTGCCTGCTCAACCTCAGAGCTGGAGAGACGCAACTGAGACAGCCTTCCCACTCCCCACCCCAGCCACCAGTGCCAGTCCTGCTGAGACCCACCTGGACTGGACGACTGCCCAGGAAGTTCAGATCCATGTTCTCTCCAAAGAGGTAACCTTCGGGATGGGGGGTGTCAAATTTCTCGCCGCCCATGAAAAAGTGTGAAGCAAAGTAGTTTCCTGCTTAAAAAAGGAAACATGTTTGTCCATAGAACACAGTGCTCAGCACAACTTTGTGGGACAACCAAGACGCACCCAGGGCTTCATTCTAAGTGGCTCTTTTTTGTCCTGGTTCTGTCCTCCACCAGCCTTCTGTAAACAATTGGCATCTATAACATGCCTCTCCTGCTCACAGATAACAAACAGCAAGTTCTGGATTTGAATGTCACTGGCCTCAAGAATCAGATAAGGCATATTTCTAACTACAAAGACATGTTCAAGTTCCACCCTGTACCCTTGCTTGGAAACAGGTGGGATCTTTGGTTGGTGTGGTTAGTCACAATGAAACCCCAGTTGACTAGAGAAACTCTACCCCAGTGAAGACACATGTATGAAAAGAGGGCACTGTGGACATAAATGTACACAGAGGGAAGGAAGTGGGTGAAGATACAGGCAGAAACTAGACAAAAGCAGCTACCAGATCAGAGGTAGTAGAAAGGATCTTCCAGAAGTCTAGGAAGGAACAGGGAAGGATTCTCACTGAAGCCTTCACTAGGTGCACAGCCCAGCAAGATCTTGCTCCTTATTCCTGGCCTCCAGAATTGTGAGGAAACACACAACAGTGGTTTTAAACTCACTGCTGATGGTCACTTTTCATAGCTTCCCCAGAAATCCCCACATAATTCTTGCCCCCCAAATCTGAGCCCCATAAACCAGTGATGATCAAGGTTTAAAATATGATGTGATCTGGATTCTTTCTCACAAGTACTAAAACTTTAAGTGGTTTCCACCTGGACCCCAGAGCACTTAAAACACTAAATGTACAGAGCAGGAGACATGGCACAGTGGTTAAGAACACTGGCTGCTCTTGAAGTGGGCCAGGTATGGCTTCCAACATCCACATGGTGCTTACAACCATCCTTAACTCCAGGTTCAGGAGATCCAATGCCCTCTTCTGACTTCTGTGTGAACCAGGCATGCATGAGATGCATATACATACACATAAGCAAAATACTAATATACATAATATAGAATAAATATATCTTAAAAACATTTAAAACCACTAAATTTGCATTTCTCCTCTGAGGAAAAAGGTGAAAGTCTTCAGATGTTGAAAGAATTGAGCACACATATCCCTAAAGAAAACCAGAAGCCAGGCCTCTCACAAACATCCACATCTCAGTACTCTCCAACGCAGATGACCTACGCAACAGCCTAAGTGACCATGGTCCCATGGATGCTAGTGCTGTTCAGACTGCATATCACTCAACTTTATAAGCATCAGTAACTTCTGAGCCCCTAAATCCATGAGAGTTCTTAGGATTCCAGTGGGAATTTTGAGCTTCTCAAGCAACCTGACAATCACAACCCCAGCTATGGTAGGAACAGACAAGGCCAGTAAGGTAAGTCAGGGCCCAGTAAGGTCAGGCAGCTCTTACCCAAGGTAGGAGTTCAGAGCCAGAAGGCCAGCTCTGCTGACCCTGACTATAAGAGCAGCAGACAGGACCTGACCTGACCTCTAGTACTAACCTACCATGTGTATCACAGTCAACTGCAGCCAAACAAAAAGAACAATGTGACAACCAGCTCAAAACATAATACTTGGGTTTTATAGATTGTCTCACAGTGCTCCATAAAAGGCCTGCATATACCAGCATGGAGCAGAATGATTTATACATATGTGGAATGTAGAATGTGCTAGTAAGATCAGAAGAGTATGTTGCACATATTCCTGGATCCTGTTTGGACAGACATACAACACAAGCTATGAGAACAAACAGAATGGTCTCAAAAGATATGTCCAAAAAGCTACTAGACAGAGCCATGTGAGGTCCAAAAAAAGGACCAAAGCCCTGGCTTTCTGCTCTGCAGTGGGTGTTTGCAATTAACATGAAACGTGGTGGCTTTGTCAATATAGAGAATGACTGTAATAAAGAAAAGTATAAGGACATCTTCCCAAATCACCTGCAGCCCCACACACTCAGCCCTGCTACCATAAAAGCACTGTTATATATGAGCACCTACGGGGAGAAAATCTCAAGGCACAGGTAGTTTCTGATCATGGCTGGCCTTGAGTTTAATAGTGGCCAACCTCTATCCATCTAATAGTGAATCTGAACCACAGAGCGGAGGAGTGGGACTTTGACTAACAGCTGAAAAGCAGACTGGTCTGTCCTCATGTACACAGTACATCGATTGAATGGCTGCTAAGAACCTTACGTGTGCGAAGATCCCTCTGATAGGCTGGCACTGCACTAGCTGCACAGCTAGAAGGTACAAGGAAGATGCAACTAGATGCAAGGAAGTCCACTGATACCACACAAGACCTATGACCCAACACTTAAGTACCCTTGGAATACTCCACAGTAAGGGTGGCCTTAGTCTGAAAGTAGGCTTGAGAGAAGGTACAATGAGCACAAAAGCTGAGATACCCCAGAGTCCCAAGCAGGATATAGGTACCTGGCTAGGAAACCTCCTGCCCCAACCTCCTCCAGAGGTCCTTTAAGAAATAACCACATTGTGGACCCACAGACTCCAAAAACTGGAGTAGGAGCCAGCCTCCAAGATGGTCTCAAGTCCAATAGAACCCCAGAGGAAACAGAAAAGGCTGAGGACATAACCAGGGACTCTGTTGTAGTGGTGGGGTATGATTTCAAAGACCCCAGGCAAGACAGATGCTAACTACTCCTGAGCACATTCAAGCAGTTGGCCTATGGAAAGGTGCTATGGTAAGGAGTGGGGAACCCTGCTAATGACCCATATTAACCTACAGGACATATGCAAGCTAGCCCTCAACTCCATGGCAGCTTGCAAGAGATCCAGGACAGAACTACCTCCAGATGGTTCCCAGACTTGTAAGTTGTTAAACACCCCCCTCCCTTTTTTCTTCTTTTCTTTCTTTCTTTTTTCTTTTTTTTTTTTTTTTTTTTTTTTTTTTTTTTGGATTTCCAAGACAGGGTTTCTCTGTTTAGTCCTGGCTGTCTTGGAACTTGATCTGTAGACCAGGCTGGACTCCAACTCAAAGACCTGCTTATTTCCTAAGTATCAGGATTAAAGGTATGCACCATCACTGCCTTACTTAAATTTTATTATTTGAATTATGTGTATCTATGTAAATGTGTGCAGGTGTCTGTAGAAGCCAGGTGTCCTGAAGCCACCTGACCTGAGTAAAGGGAATTGGACCTGTTCCTTAGAAAGAACACTATTATATGTCTTAACCACTGAGCCATCTCTGCAGACCAGCTGTTAAACCCTGAAGATACGCTGGCAGGGAAGACTGGTTCTTCCCACTTATGACCTTGGGACTACTAAGATATTTCTGAGGTCACCCTGATCAAGACCACCAGAATCACCTACCTTCCAGGCCCCACACTACACTAACCCATAAAGTCTTTCCCACATCCTAAGGCCGCCAGTGGTTTTTAACCACCACATCAGTTCTAGTTGCACTTACACCTCAAGACCTTTGCATGTACAGTTGGTTCCCTTTGCTTATGCAGTTCTTCCCCATGAGCTCTGTTCTTCCACCTGTTACTTCTGGGCAAGGTCTCTTCTGACCACACTCTTCCAACTGTATCCTCTATCACCCACCTACTTGCTGAACACACCCTGCCCCTTGCTGTATCTCCTTCCACAATGTCTTCAGTCCAATGGACCCTATGTTAGAGGCTCTGAAGACTTATAGTTCTAGGTTTTCATTAACTTCAGAAAGTAAGAGGTAATAAGGTAAACAGTTTGCTTTGTTTATACTCTGTCAATTGTTCTATAATAACATTTAAATTGTAAAACAAAAATTTCAAATAGTCTGAGGTATGGTAAAATATGTCTGTCATAGTAATGATTATATCTCAGAATGGCAGGTGTGGTGGTGCACACCTTTAATCCCAGCACTCAGGAGGCAGAGGCAGGTAGATCTCTGTGAGTTCAAGGCCAGCCTGGTCTACAAAGTGAGTTCTGGGACAGCCAGGGCTACACAGAGAAACCCTGTCTCAAAAAACCAAAAGTATATAATAATAATAACAACAACAGCCCAGACTGACTGAAGTTTTATCTAGAATGAGATAATGGTGATGACCACACAACTGAATATACTAGAAACCACCAACTAAATTTAGGAACTTGTTATATGGGTAATGTCCCAATAAACCATTAGCAAGACTATAACTAGCAATTAGATGCTATCTGCTGGGCTGTAGAGAGCGCTCAGCAGGAATCTGTTTGCCTAGTATGCTAAGGGGGTTATCTCATCTCCAGTGTGCATGTACACACACACACACACACACACACACACACACACACACACACACACACAAACTGAGGACATGACTGCTCCATGTCATAGTTAAGGGGAAGGTTTTTATTGTAGATATGAGAGAGAGAACAGCCAGAGGCATTAGAAAGAGTCCAGAGCAGAGACTGAACATGGCCATGAGAGAGAAGCAAGAGTAGAATGGGGGTGGGGGGTATAAACAGGGAGAGTAAGAGAGTGAGCAGACACAATAGCAGGGTTATAAGGAGAATGAATAGCCAGGAGGGAAGCCCATGAACTGGGGGAATCTAGGGTAGGGGAGGAAGTGAGAAGGGCTAGGATGCTAGCCTGAACTCTGAAATGTATAGCAGGTACTTGAGATACCAAAAGGAGCCTGAAAGCCAGCATGTGCTTTGATATACTAACAGATACCACAGATGGTCATTTGTCCCTTCTGCCTTTTGGAATTTAGGGAAATGAGAGTTTACTTTGGACATGACACTGGGAAGATGGCTCAATAGATAAAGCCACTTGCCACCAAACCAGATGGCAGAATTCCTATTCTTAGGAATTACACGCTAGAATAGAGTCCTTTGACTGCCATCATTGCAAGTGCACAACAACCACACACACTCACAAATGAATTAATAAAATGCAATGAAAAATTTTAAAAAGAAAAAAAGAGAGAATGAAAAGGCAAAACATGTACTGGAGTCCAAACCAGGAATTTAGGACAACTCAAAAACAAAAAGGAAAAGCACAGACCAACCTGGAGAGAGCTGAGGAGATTTGGAAGGATCCACAAGAAACCCTGTTGACAAATCTCAGAGGAAGTCAGAACATGAAGTGGGAAACAACAATGCCCTTTGCAACCAACTGCACTGCTAATTCTCACCCACTCATTCAGCTTCTTGTTGCTGCTTTCCTCTAATTATCAGAGAGAATCTGGGACTAGGTAAGAGGTTCTTGGTTTAGACCAGTGGTTCTAACCTTCCCAATGTGTAACACTCATGTTGTGGTGACCCCAACGATAAAATTATTTTTGTTGCTATTTCATAACTGTAATTTTGCTACTGTTATGAATTGTACTGTAAATATTTGATATGCAGGATATTAGATATGGGACCCCTGTGAAAGGGTTGTTTTGACTCCAAAGGGCTGTGACCCACAGATTGAGAACCACTGGTCCAGGCCCTTAAACATTTGCAACCAAACCCACTTGACTCAGACCTGGGCTGAAGGCAACTTGTTCAGAAAGGCCTTCCCTCAGCACCTCAACACCTCATACCCTCCCCTGAGCATGAAGGCAGAGGCCCTGCATGGTGTGGGGTACTTCTCATCTTGACTGAGACATTCACATCCCAGGAATATGAACTCCTGACTCATGGATTCCAAAGGTTCTAGCTAGTTCAATCCCCTCCTCCTCATATTCCAGGCACCCCTAGTGAAATAAGTATCACTGTACCTGGCCCTAAGGGACCGTCCCCTGACCTGGCCCTATGCTCCCTTCCCATCCATTTACTTACCTTTCCTCCTGCCCTCTAGCCCAACAGGTTGTGCCTGCCTTGAACTCCAAAGTAAAGTCAATCTCAACTTTAAATCCTCCCCGAATAACCCTGAATCACGCATGTCTCTGCTATGATGGCCTATGCAGTTAAAGCTCAACACATACCAAATGAGGAAAGGCAGAGGATGCTGTGTTCAATGTTTGACAGCAGAGGAAACTGAGGTATAGAGAGGTCATACAGTCAGTGAAATGTGCTGTCCCTCTGTGCCCTTGTCCTACCACACCATGCAAAGTGTTATGACAAAGCCACTTAGTGTGCAGACTGTAAGAAACACAGTAGCCCCTAAGGCCCAATGAGGGAGTATCAGCTTGTTAGGTGGTTTCAGTCATCACCCCCCTGTAAGAAGGGAATTAAAAAAAAAAAAAAGGTGGCTGCCATGAAACTACACTAATTGTACCTGATGAAAATTCTTCTTGACCCCTTACAGGACAGGTGTTGCCAATTCACAAGGTGCTGACACACTGCCCCTAAACCCAGTTCCATGATGCAACTGGGACAACCTGCAAGGTCAGAACATCATAGGACCTAGAGAACACGGCTCTCAGGAAAGCCACCCCACCCCCAGGCTCCAGGTTTCCTGCTAAGTGGGAGGCAGTGAGGGCAGCAGCCTCATAGCTTGCCAGTTGTCAAGGGTAGACCCAGCTCGCTCTAATCACCTGCTTACTGAACCTTGGGCTGAGTTCATAAGTGTGCACAGACCAACACTTCTCTTTGCTCTACACAGAGCTTCCTAGTCTATTCCTCTCTAGTGCGCAAATCTTTATGTAACCTGCCACAGGCTGGCAGGACGAGGGATGTCACCTCCTGATGGAATCTTGACTTATCTGCAGACTAGAGATAAGAGGCCCACCCACCACCTGGACTCATTCAGGACACCCTGAGGACAAGCAGGAGTGAGTATGCAAAGGAACCTCTGGCAAATGAAGACACTTCTGGTAATGTCACCCACACTCCATCTGCCTGATGGATACCTGTGGCTCCCCGCTCCAAGCATGGAGGAAGGAGAACTATGGTAAATCAAGCTAAGCAGAGCAGTGATTATGAAAGAGTCTAGTCTGTGTGTCTCTACAAGCTTAGCCTATACAGCCCTTTCTAGAAAGTGTCCACAACCTCCAGGATGGCCCCAGCTGCTGGGCACAGGAGGTGGCTGAGTGCAAGGCAAACGGAATAATTCTACAGTTTCTTATGAAAAGCAGTCAGTAGGATACACCAAGGTATGAAAGATAAATACTCAATGTCCCCAAGTAACAAAACAACCCAAAAACAAGCCTCAGTTCCCAAAGAAATTCAGAACAAATGACTCTCGCCCTCACCTTCCAGCACCTCAGCTTCATTTGCTTCCCCAGCTTGGGATTCCTATATAACCCAGCCATTTTGGCCACACAATCTCTTGGCTCTCTAGATCCTCCACTCTTGACTCCTGGTCCTCTCTACTCTCTTCCTCTCTCACCCACCTCCCTCACAGCCCGGTTCAGTCCAGGTGCCTCTGGCTGAATTCTCCCTATATCTACAATAAAAACAAAAAACATCTCAATTATACCTTAGAGAGGTGGTGTCCCCATTTTCCTTTATCTGGTACTGAAAGCCAGGAGGAACATATATGAGCTTCATTACTAACTAAACAAAGTTGCTAATTTGATTCTCCTAAGGTATATATGGATCATTTGTTTCTGCTGGCTTCAGCCATCTACCAAAATTGACTCCAAATTCTAGTGTCTGCCTATTCAGCCACTTCTCTCCACCTGCTCTAATAAAGCAGCTCTCATTGTCTACTCGGTAAGTTTCTCTCTAGTTCCTGGAGCCTGCTATGCTCTCCTGGGGTACTCACTACCTGGGCATCTCTTCATCTCCCTGGCCTGCTATGCCCTCATAGGCATCTTGCTACTAAGACACTTATTCTCTCTCTCTATTGGGAACCTCCCTTTCCCCAAAAGTCTCCCACAGTCCACCTCTACCTGTTCTAACACCTCATCTCTCCTCCTCTACTGGGTGTCACCCTGGAGCTGCCTGGCATGCCAGAAAGTTTCGTTCACCCTACTGGGCCCCTATCATGTGGAAAGAAACACCTCTCCTCTGTGATTTGGGACATTTCTCTCAGTTCACTTGGGGGATGCCCTAGATTAAATTCTTGTTACCATGACACTTCCTCTGCTTCTTTTTGCTCTCAGCTCATTCCTGCAGCACCCTCACCTCCCCAAGAGCCTCAGTCCCACAGCTTTAAGTCCTTCTGGGTCTCTAAGATACCAGAACCGTCCCTCAGATGGAGCTCCTGTGATCCTGTCCCTTCTGTCTTTCAGCTGCCTCCTGGAAGTCCCACTGCATCCTTACACCCTCCTGAACCTTATATGACCATTTCTCTCTTCCTCCTCGGACTCAGAGATTTTAAAGGCTCACTGCTAGGCTGGAGTACAGCTCAATGACCAAAAATCAGCACATTCGATTTTCACATTCTCTCATATGGTACCAAATGCCACTGCACAAACAAATGATCCCCAAATCTCTTATAGCTAAACTTTCTCTGCTCTATCCTTCTAAAAGTCTCTTGTCTCTAAGTTTCTCTACTTTCCACTCTTACTAATCTTTTCTAAGATGTCGTTGCTCTCTGCTTTCCAAAAATCTCTTAAGACTATGCTGTAAACTATCTCAGGATTTATAAGTTCACTGGGTATTGTTAAAAAAAAAAAAAAAGTATAACAAAATTTAGCTTAAAATTTTAAGAAAAAGCCAAGCAGTAGTGACACAAATCTTTAATCCTAGCACTCAGGAGACAAACGCAGAGGCAGGTGGATATCTGAGCTAGAGGCCAGCCTGGTCTACAGAGCAAACCATCTCTCGAAAATACAAAACAACAACAAAAAGAAAAATAGGTATTTTTAAATAGCAACCATGTGGCTCACCTCCATCCTGGCTGATGACCTCATCAGGACAGAAGCAACCATTTGGCTAGCAGCCATCTTTACTAAGGCTAAAAGGAGTACATGCACTATAACTCCACCACCTTAATTAAGATGATCATGTGGTATAAACCAACTAAAGCAACAATTATAAAACTTATTTTCTGAGCCCTCTGCTTATCCTTGAATCTCCTTTTAGACTAAGGATGTATAGCAGGTCTCCAAAATATTTTGGATTAGAATATTGTTGTATTATGATAAATTCTTACGGTTATAAAGGTATGTTCAGGTTATATTGACTTAGAGATGTATGTCTAACTACTTATGTCTTTGCCAAGTGTATTCAACACCAGGCTTCTAGAAAATTTAAATAAGGAACAACATATGTTTGATGAATAAGGTATGTTTAATAAATAAAGCTTATAAATTCCTAAGATCTACTCAACATTAACTGACTTGAAGATATGCCTGGCCTCTTTGTGCAATTTTGCTAAGCTTTATCTACTTGAATAAACTGGATCATAAAAAATACCTGATATTTTGTAATGGTATACTATTTAAAAAAAAAAAACTAACAGTTTCCAATATGGACCACATTTATGATTTAAACTTTATGTTTTAAAGCTTTTTTGTTTTGTTGTTGGTTTTTGTTTGTTTGTTTGTTTTAAAACAGGATCTCACAATGTAGCCTTGGCTGACCTAGAACTCACTACATAGACCAGGCTGTCCTTGAGCTCAGAGATCTACCTGCCTCTGCCTTTGTTTCCAGAGTGCTAGAATTACAGGTGTGCACTACCACTGCACCTAGCTTTAAAAAAAAAAAAAAAAATCAAATTCGCTAATGTGTGCTCAGATCTATGCTCATAGTCAGGCTAAGTACAAATGTAATTCATTTATAGGGACAAGCATTAGTTATTTAGCCTCTTATATGTGTTTTCAAGGTTAAACCTAAAAGTAACTAAAAACAAGTTTGTTTAAAATCAGATATACTTAATAGATAACAAACTCATCAGATATCTAATAAATATGGCATTTGAAGTGATTAATGAAAAAGTTTCCCATAATAGACAGGAATGCCAGCTCCTAATAGCAACTCTAAGGTCTTCAAAGAAAACTGTGGGACACAGATGACTCTGCCTGGGTTGTGGTAACACTAACCACTGGGAAAAGAACTGCCCCATGCCTCACCCACTGCCAGGGCCCTGCCCAAACTGTGGACACTGTTGTGTTGACTGCTCTGCTCTGCCTGGTCACTGTAGGTCAGTTTTCACAAGTCTCTCCTCTATAGGAAAATCTCTCAGACCTTCTGTGTCTAGCCACCAAAGGTCCATGCTGTTTTGTATGGCAGATGAAGATATATTTGTGTCCTGCATCACAGCTGAAGACCTACAAACTGCCCCCAAGAAACCATCAAGTTTACCACAGGAAGCCTAGGGTAACTGTCCAGGTAGCAACTTATACATACATAAAACATTTGGATTTTACTTCCTGCTATAATGTCTCAGATCTCAAATGATGTTGATGGCTGTAGCTCTAACAGTTTGGCAGCAGCAAGCACCCTGCTCCTCCCTGCAGCCCTGCAGCTCTGCAGCTACCTGGTCAGTTCATTCTACATGTAAAGCCAGGCCTCAGGCTTCACTTTTCTAGAACCATTAGGTCTTCTGCTGAGAAAGTCAGACACAGTTTATCTTGCTTATTGACTTTACTCTAAAAGAAATAAACTCACAAAACAGATTTCAATGTAACTTCTTATTATTGTTTTATTTAAAAGACCGTGCTTTGCAATGGCTGCTCTCTGTGATCAGCCAAGTGTCTGATGGTAAATGTTGGGATGGAAAGAAATGGTTTGAAATTTTATATAAATTGTAAGGGTCTAAGAAAATGTTTTAAGGTGTATAAATGCAAGTTGTAAAGGTCAAAGGAAATGATTTAAGGTATGAAAAATGTGAATTGTTTCAGACTTCCTTCTCTCTCTATGCTATTGTTATAGTAAGACTTCAAAAGTTCAGAGTTTCACTATCTATCAATCCAGTTCTAGCCAGATGGTGGTGGTGCTGCACACTTTTAATCCCAGCACTCAGGAGACAGAGGCAGGTGGGTCTCTGTGATTTGGGGTCAATCTTGTCTACAAAATGAGTTCCAGGACAGTCAGGGCTATTACACAAAGAAACCCTGTCTTGAAAAACAAACAAACAAAAATCAATGGAGTAATGGGGGATGTCCTTCTGTATATGTTTCTCTTATTAAATGATGAATAAAATTGTTTGGCCAATGGAAGCAGGAAGATAGGCAGGGCTAGGAGACAAGGAGAATTCTGGGAAAGATAGGCAGAGGGAGACTATGACAAGAGATGCCATGGAGGAACCAGGGGGATAGGACTGACATGCCAGGCGTTCTCTGGTAAGATAAGGACATATAAAAATACATAGATTAGTAGTTATGGGTTAATAATTAAGACAGAGCTAGCCAGTAAGAAGCCTTAGCTATTGGCCAACAGTTTAATAATATAGCATCCAGGTGTTTATTTGGGGCTGAAAAGAGCAATGGGACCTGGCAGAACAAGAAAACACCAGCAACAATGGCGTTCCGATAACCAATTAATCTAGCCCTGGTTAAGTACTGACTATCATAACCACAAGCTCAAAATTCTAAATTTCCTTTGGTTGTTTTCTAAGTATAGATTTAAGGTGCTTCTCAACATGCTGAAAACTTTATATCTAACCTATATATCCAACCTTCTGGGCAGGGGAAAGTATGTTCAAGCTTTAAACCTAAAATAGTAGCTTTTGCTATGACTCAATGGTTGAATCTACTGCCTTTTCTACAATGTGGATTTCAGTACAGAGTACAAACAGTGGTAATGCTAATATAGCTAAAAACTTTTATCTTCTTTTTTTTTTTTTTGTAAACTTAAAAATTCTTGTAAGCAAATCAGGCAGCACACACCATTAATCCAAGCACTCAAGAGACAGAGGCAGGCGGAGCAAAACAAAGAAACCAAACAACAACAAAAATTCTTGTAAGCTTCAGCAAGTTTCAACTTGGATCCACCTGTCATGGGTCAAATGGACTCCAGAAAAGTACATCTGTCAATCAACAACCTAAGCTTCCCCTCTACTGCCTGCCCCTGAGGAGTGGACTTCCCATTCCCCTGGTCTTGGAACTCCTCCCCTGCCCAAACTACCAGGACCATGGACCTGAAAGTTTCAAGTGTAAAGCCCAAGATAAAGATTTTCCCCTAAGCCCCTTAACTTTACCTTCTGTCCCTAGTCTATATTCATCCCAGCAGATTTCCAATCAAAACTACCTACAACATACCAGACCTAGATGCTGCATCCCAAACTGCTCCAAAGCAGCCTGCACTTCACTAGTCTCAGAAGGTCCCTCAGAACATGGCCAGCAAGTGAAACAGGTGTCCCCCAGCCTGCACCCATCTCCCTTCTCAGCCTTAGGCCAACATCACAGCCTTCTTGCACCCTGACAACAAATCTCTAATTTCAGCTGAGAAGCAATGATAGAAGAAACAAAGTTGCCCCTCATCAACAAAAAGGATGGAATTTAGTTGAACAGTGGTGGTGCACACCTTTAATCCCAGCACTTTAATCCCAGGAGAAGAGTCAGGCTTGCCAGGACAGCCAAGGCTACAGAGAGAAAGATAAAGGTTGGGAATTTCAGGTCCCAAAGAAACAGGACAAATGGCTAAGTGTGGTGCCTATTTAACAATCCAAAGCACATGCTGGCCAGGCTCTCAGCATTCCAAGTACCTGTTAAGAGTCCTGTCTCCTCTCAGCACTTCTCACTCTCACCCCAACCCTAAACCTCAACAACCTATGAGCTTCACTTTCCTTCAGTTTGGTTGGAACCTCCAACTCGCTTGTGCACCATCTGAAAAGCCCTATTCCTCGATCATTCTCTCTCTCTCTCTCTGTCTCTCTCTCTCTGTCTCTCTGTCTCTGTCTCTGTCTCTCAGTCTCTCTCTCTGTCTCTCTGTCTCTCTCTGTCTCTCTCTGTCTCTCTCTGTCTCTCTCTCTCTCTCTCTGTCTCTCTCTCTCTCTCTCTCTCTCTCTCTCTCTCTCTCTCCTCTCTCTCTCCAAACCCTGCTCATTCAGAGACTCTACAAACAAAGAAAAAGAACCAAAAAGTCCAGTTCCAAATTCTCGGTAACTACTGCAACTTCCTCCCATTGCCTCAAGCAGTTCAAAGACCCACCTAAGAGCTCAGCTTTTGATCATACTAGGGCACAAACCCAGCTTGTAGTGGACACATCATCATCCCTCACCTACAACCTAAAACTCTCCCTGCCTTATTTAGTTCAGGGGTACAGCTTCTCTGACTTCAATCTCATAAACTGGAGAACCCATCTGGCAGTTGCTCTGCTCAAATATACCTGTTGTTGTACGTTTTCAATTTGGCTTGATCTGGCTTACTGTGTCAGCATAAAAACTTATTGGGGTAGGAGCGGGTAGAAAACTTATTACCTTCTCCCAGCTTCTCTTTCCTATATATATATATATATATATAAAAAAAAAAAAAACAAAAAAAAACAAAAAAACCCCTACCACTTTAGCCATACATTCTTTTTGCCCTCTTGGTCCTCTGCTTCTGACTCCTAGTCTCCTCTCTTGTCCCTCTCCTCATCCTCCCCTCTCCTTCCATGGTTCAGTCTATTCTGTGGGCCATGCTCAATATGGATCTTCCAGAGACACCTGCCTGTTCTCTCCCTAATATCTACAATACAAACTGCTTCTCCTAGGAGCAGTCACATACCCATTTTCATTCAGCAAGCATGTAGACAGTTGCACAAGGCCCAGGGCAAGAGCATGGGAAGCCAGACTAAAGTAACCCCAGACAGCAGGAGCCAGCACTGCCCAGGGTCATCCAGAAAACTTCCAAGTCCCATACCAAACAACTTGAAGCTGGTTGGGGGGTTGGTCTCACCCTGCTGGCTTCCTTTGAAGAAAGCTGGCTTTCAAAATCTAGGATCCACAGGTTTTAAGTTAGGGAGCTGGGCCACAGCAGGTAAACAGCCTTTCAAGGATCCAGAGTAAGTCGCTGCCATAGCGCTAAAGATCTTTCCCTAGACTTGTAACCCAATGCTCTCCTGACCAGTTTGGCTGGTGACTCCTACACAGTGAGACCAGAACAGAGCCCCAGTAAAATAAGACTAACCAGCAACTCTCTCTGGCATATTTGTAGCAGGGAGCATTGAAAACGAAGTAGCTCCCAAATTGTTGAGAGTGCACACTTCCACACCCAACCCAAATAAGCTTCCTTCACCCTGGGAGGAACACAAGAACCATTTGTGTCCTCGAGAGTCCAGGACCCTTTCCTGAGGTTCGAAGAACTGATCTCCTTGTCTCTGGTTTTTGAGATGGCAGAGAAAAAAAAAAAAAAAAAAAAAAAAAAGCCCAAATCAGATACTCCATAGCAACAACCACAGGGGCCTCCACCTCAACTGCAGCCACACAAAGGAGCTTGATCCAGAAGTTTCTGGAGATCTTTAGCTCCTAGAGCCAGGCCAGGGACAGAAGGCATCTGAGCAGAGCTAGCAGGACATGGGCAGTATTACTGGAAGCCAGTACAGGGCTATGCCTCCCAGCCAAGCTTTAAGACCTCCAAGATAGAAATTAGAGGTCAGTTTCCATTGCAGATGTGGAAACACAGGCCCAGAGAGACACAGAAACGAATTTAAGGACAGGAGCAGCAACTCACCCCAAAGCAAAAAGCTTTTCCAGCCATTTACTTACACAGCCTATCAGAGTCTGGGTGCCAGGTCTGAGCCAGACTCCTACTGACCTTCAAGAAGTAACATGTTCTCAGTCTTGACTAACCCAGGCAAAAGAAGAATTCATCCCTGGGGAAAGGTCCCATTTCTGTTTATTTGAGATAAGAGCCTCAACATGTTGTCCAAGCTGGTCTCGAACTTACGGGCTCAAGTCTGCTGCCTCAGCCACTCAAGGAACTAGACTATACTTTGCCTTAGCTTTATTTATTTATTTGTTTGTTTGTTTATTTGGCAGGGAGCAGGGTGAAAAACTAGGGATAAAACCCAGGGCCCCATACAAGCTAGACAAATGCTCTCCCACTGCACTGCACACATCCCCAAGCCTTAGGGTAGAGTCCTTGGTTTCTGCTTCTAACAGAGGCCTCAGTCCCATCCAAAACAAAGGGGACTTGGCCTCTGCCGCACACCTAAGGAAAGAGGAACACAGTCTCTGGGTGAATGGAGACAGTGCCCCAGTGTCAACAGGTTGGTGACAGGGAAAAAGAATGTGGCTACCCAGACCATAGAGGTTACCCAGCTACTGTAATAAATGGAACTCACACACTGCCAGAAAGTCACACCCACCCCGAACCTCTCCTCCATTGCTTTTTTTTTTTTTTTTTTTAATATTTTGTTTAACTTTATTTTATGTGCATTGGTGTGAAGGTGTCAGATCCTCTGGAACTGTGGTTACAGACAGTTGTGAACTGCCATGTGTGTTGGGAATTGAACCAGGGTTCTCTGGAAGAACAGCCAGTGCTCTTAACTGCTGAGCCATCTCTCCAGGCCCCTCCATTGCTTTTTTTGAGTGACCTGGTATGTTGTGGTTTCATCAAATACTAGGTAGGGTGAGGCAGACAGCTCTCCATGCCAGTCATTTAAATGTGTGGTTATAGTGATGTCACACCTGACAGTTGTGAGGAAACAAGGGCTGTGCCTCTGCATTTGAAAGAAGGAAACAGGGTTTGACTAGCAAGCTGCTGTGAGGCTCCAAAAAGGCAGGCACATGAACGCCACACAGTCCTCACAGCTGCTGTTACTACAGAGACTTAAGTACTGGGGTTTCCAGAAGCCAAAGGGTAAATCTGTGTCAGAACCAAGGCCCTGGGTCCCAAGGACTCCATGTTTCTATTTCAGCATAAAGATTCCCAGTCTTGGGTGCCCTCAGCTGAGTTCCTGTCTGACTCACTTCCTGAAAAAGAATCTCCAGGGACACATAGCAGGACTGTTGTGTCACCCTGTCCTCTCTACCCCATAGCAGAAAGGGCACACAGGACTCTTCAGTAAGATCACAGATCTGCAAACCAAAACAAAATGCCAAATCAGAGGGAACCTGCCAAAAAGAGCTACAGTGCCTGAGGCTGGTGTGTTGTGGCTACCAAGTCCCTTACAAACAGGCTGTACTAGTTAGTTTTATGTCAACTTGACACAAGCTATATCATCTAAGAAAAGAGAACTTCAATTAAGAAAATGCCTCCATTAAACCAAGCTGTAGACAAGCCTGTAGAACATTTTCTTAATTAGTGACTGATGGAGGAGGGCTCAGACCATTGTGGGTGATGCCATCCCTGAGCTGGTGGACCTGGGTTCTATCTATAAGAAAGCAGGCCAAGCAAGCCAGTAAACAGCACTCCCCCATGGCCTCTGCATCGGCTCCTGCCTCCAGGTTCTGGCCTTGTTTGAGTTCCTGTCCTGACTTCCTTCAATGATGTGGAAGTGTAAGCAGAATAAACTATGATGTGGAAGTGTAAGCAGAGTAAACTCTTTCCTCCTCAACTTGCTTCTAGTCATGGTGTTGTGTCACAGTAATAGCAACCCTAAGACATAACCAGGGCTGGGTTTAGCATCACCTCATCATGTAACCCTGACACTTCTATGCCTTAGTGTCCTGAAGCAATTGTGGCCATGTGACAAGAGCAGTGCTCCCAAAGCTGCAAAAATTCTGTTATTACTTAAGAACTTAGTTATAACTAGTATTTTCATTAAAATTAGCTTATAAACAAAGGAGCTTTTTAATCATCCCTGGACCAGAGAAACAATTATCACTTTTAAGGTTAACTTTTTAAAAAGTACAAAATGGTAAGATTTTTTTTTTAGGGGGTGGGAAGGGAGACAGGGAGGGAGACCCTGCCTCCCATATAGCCCAAGCTAGTCTCAAACTCACTGTGTAACCCAGGCTGGCCTCAAACTTGTCCAGAGTGCTAGGATTATAGGCATAGATGACCATACCTGGTCTCAGCTAAGAAGATTTTTAAAGGTTTAAATAGATGTAGAGCCAGACATAGCACCACATATCTATAGCCCTAGAAGGCTAAGGCAGGAGGATAATGAATTTGAGGCCAATCTGGGTTACAAGGCCTATCTGAGGGTAAAATATAATTACACACACATACAAAAGAGATGATTTATTATGTTATAAGCAATCAGCATAAGGATGGCCCAGCTCCAGAAACATATGCATAATCTCTACTCAAATCCAACTGCTTTTTGTAGAAATTGACAAAATATGCAATTTCTGTGGACATATAAAGGATCCTAAGTCATTTTAAGAAGGAACCACTAAGAAAACTTGTGCTTCTATCTGGCCTCCATTAATCAGTTATATGCTGCTACTGTCATTAAGCAGACCAGGCTTTCCCATTAGCACTGTGGGCTCTTTGGAGCCCCCTTCCCCACCAATTCTTTGTTCTAAAGACTGTCCTGTGGCCTAAACTCACTAGATGCCAGTTAACACACACACACACACCCTAAGCTATGACAAACTATCTCTAGGCACTGCCAAATGCAAGCCCCAGGAAGGTAGGTAGGTGTGTGTGTGTGTGTGTGTGAGAGAGAGAGATCCCGTTTCAATATACAAAGCAGAGAACAACAAGGAAAACAAGAACAGAAACCCCCACATACATTCATAAGCATCCATACGATATACACAAACAGACCACCAACCCACCCCAAATAAAGAGAATCTGTGACCTCAAGCCAGGCAAAGGTTTCTTAACTATTAATCCAAAAGCATTATTCACTTTCAAAACTGTTAAACTGAAACAGGTGTGGTGACTCCTATCTGTAATCCCAGCAGAGAGAAGCTAAAGCAGGAGGATGTCTGTGAAAGAAAGAGGCCTCATGAGCAACATATTAAGTTCCAGGCCAGATGACCTATCGAGTAAAACTCTGGTGGAAAACAAAAACAAAACATCAAACAAATCGGAGAGCTAGAGAGAGCTACGTAGTTAAGAACATTTGCTACTCTTGCAGAGACCAACATGGTGACTTATGACAATGCCTAATTCCAGTTCCAAAAGATCCCATGTCTTCTGACTTCCAAGGGCACCAGGCACCCATGTGGTACATGCACAATCATGTAGGCAGAACATTAACTCAAACGACTCAATCTTTAAAATAAAAATTAAGTAATTAAGAGCTGGCTGTTCTTCCTGAAGACCTGGACTGTATTCCCAGCACCCATATGGTAGCTCACAACTTCCAGTTCTAGGGGATCTTCCAGTCTCCACAGGCAGCAGGCAGGCATGTGGTACACAGATATGAATGTAGACAAAACACGTATATATATAAAATTTAATTAATTAATTAATTTAATTAATTTAATTAATCTCAGCAACTAGGAAGCAAAGGCACAAAGATCTTTGTGAGTTTCAAGACTTTGTCTACATAAAGAATTCCAGGCTATAAGGAATGCAGTTGGAGGTGGCCCAGGCATCTTTGTGATCACAGATATGCACTAGGGGAACCTGTATTGTTCTGGGAGGGATCCTAGAACTTGAGACTGAGGCAGGAGGATCCTAAGTCCTAGTCAGCACAGGCTACACAGCAAATTCCATGTCAACCTGATGGACAGTAGTCTCCAAAAGACATAATCATTATGTTAAGTCAAAGAAGCCAGCCACACATATAATACCTCTAGATTGTATGATTCCATTTATGTGAAATGTCCAGAAAAGAAAAATTGCAAAGACAGAAAACTGAACACTGCTTTATACTAAGACTAACTACAAACAGGCACAAAGTACCTTTAGGAAGAGAAAGGTCACAATTGATTATGATGGTTGCACGATTCTACCCATTTACTAAAAATCTATTCGTGTTTACAATGGATCAGTTATACCTCAATAAAACTGTTCAGAGTAAAATAAATAGATGAAAGCAAAGCAGATATTATTGAACTCAAGCTCAGCACTGTTGACAGCACATGAAAATTCCCTAAGGAAGAAAACTGCACCTCATGAGATGTTAATTACCTGGGGAACTAGAGAGATAGCTTAGTGGTACTTAGTTGTACTTGTTGCTCTTCCAGAGAACCTGGGTTCAATTCCCAGCACCACACGGTGGTTTTACTCCAGTTCTAAGAGATCCACATTCTCTTCTAGCCTCCTCAAACATCAAGCATTCACATGGTACACACAAAACATTCACATATAAAAAATGAATACATCTATGTGTAATCAATGTTTTAATTACTTGGGCTCTAATGATGGCTCAGCAGTTAAGAGTACTTGTTGCAGTGGTGGTGGTGCACACTTTTAGTCCCAGCACTCAGGAGGCAGAGGCAGGCAGACCTCCCTGAGTATGAAGCCAGACTGGTCTCAGAGTGAGCTCCAGGACAGCCAGGGCTACATAGAGAAACCCTTGAGCAAGAGGGTAGGGAGGGGGGTACCTGTTGCTCTTGTAACTGACCCAAGTTCAGGTCCCAGTACCAACATAGTAATGGCAATTGTCTGTCCACAGGAGCCAGTGCCCTCCTCTGGCCTCCACAGGCACTGCATGCATTTGGCACACAAACACACAAAATAAAAATGGTACTTTGAAACAGGGCCTCACTATGTACTCCTGGCTGGCCTGGAACTTGCTATACAGATCAGGTTGGCCTGGTCTACACAGAGATCCTCCTGCCTCTGTCTCCCAAGAGGTGGCATACATCTTTAGTCCCAGCACTCACAAGGCAAAGGAAGGTGGATCTCTGTGAGTTTGAGGCAAATCTGATCTATAGAGTGAGTGCCAGGATAGCCAGGGCTATACAAAGAGAAACCCCGTCTCAAAAAACCAAAAAGAAAGGAAAATAACAACAAAGACTGGCACCCTTCTCCTAGAAATAACCAAGAAAACCAGCAGAACCCTGAAAAGACCATTTCATATAGTTGAACAATTTGTGGGAGTACCCTTCAAATGTTCCACTTTCTGCATTCCCAGGTCACACACCAAGATCTTGGGGCTCCCATGTTAAGTGAAGAACTAGGGGAGAAGAGCAATGAAAGACATATTGTCTATATGTGTTCCTAGAAAGATATAGAACTCACTAGGTGCTATCCATTCCCAACACCAAAAACACACCAAACCAACAAAAACCGTTGGACTGGGCAGGCCCAGAACTCAGCAATATATGGATGGCAGCCTGGGCAAGCCCAAGAGGCCAGTAGATTTCAGTTACTGTGCCAGCACTAATTGATTAGCCACTACTGGCTAGGATATTGTGGGATGGATTCTAAGACCCCATCCAGGTGGGAGGAGTGTCTTCAACAATCAGAAATGCCTGCTACTGTGGATCTGTAGTGCAGGCACATGCCACACATTGTTGTTTTATCCAACTGCCTAAGTAAATGGACATTAAGACTGCTCAGGTAAGCTGTGCAGTGGTGGCACACACCTTTATTCCTAGCACTTGGGAGGCAGAGGCAGCAGATCTCTGTGAGTTCGAGGCCAGCCTGGTCCACAGGTAGGAAACGTGCCACAGTAAGCTAGCTTTCCAATATCTGTTACACCACTACCAAATACTTTCAGGATCTGGGTCAGTTACCTAGTCATCTTTGAAGTAGTTATAGTAACTAATATTTGCAGAAAAAAATTTAAGTGTCCAGCACTATAAACCAGCAAGCCATTTTTTAGAATAGGGAGACTGATACATAGATATCTGTCCTTGAAGCCTCCAAGGGAACCTCTGGAGCTTCAGCCTGTACTGGAGATGCACGTAGACATGGATGTCCACTGCACTGACAAGTGACCCCACCCTATTCTGAGTATCCTGGGGGTTCCCAGGAACTTACAGAAACAGAGTACTTTCTCAAACTTGAGTAAATATCAGACATACCAGAGAAAATGGACTTAAAATACATGTCCCTAGGCCAAAACCAGTCTTGGAGTATGGCCTGAAATGTTTAACAAGCTGTCCAACTAAGGAAGCAGATACTTTTGGACCCTGCAGGAAATCTGGCCTGGTTGGTCTGAAAACATCTGAAGAGCAAACATCACATTGGACACTCAGAAGACTGGATGTCCAGTGATATGTCCAGTGTTCTATCCCACCAGGAAACTGTACAGAAATAAATGTAGCTAAAAGCCACACTCATCCATAGTCAGGGCAACAAGCATTGTTGGGTATGATGGGGCACACCTGTAATCTCAGCACCAGAAGCCTAAGGCTGGAGAACCTCCTCCTTTGAAATCAGCTACACAGTGAGTACCCAACCAGCCAGAGCTACATAACAGGGCTTCTGTCTTGGGAGGAGGGGGCAGGTTTAGGAATGTGACTAAGTTGATAAGAGTGTTTGGCTAGCATGCTCTAGTTAAGTCTAATTCAAGTCTCCACCACCTCATAAAACTGAGCAAAGTGGTGCACACCTGCAATCCCAGCACTTGGAGACTAGAGGCAGGAGGACCAGATGTTCAATGTCACCACAGCCTAGGCTACATAGGAAGATCCTGTCCTTATTTAAACACACACACGAGGAGGTGCAAGAGTTCTCTGGGAGCCCATAACTGATGCTGCTTCCATAATCTACCAGTGAGTCTGCCCTGTACAAGAGTACAAGAGGGGAGGATACAGTAGTCCTTCCCAACCATTTTCCTGTTCTCCAGGGGAATCCCAGTAGCTCCCTATCGATTATCTCCCCGGGTAAAATACCAGTGTCCCTCACCCGCAGGATAGGAGAAAAAGCCTGGGTCCAAATTCGAAAGAGTTGTCAGGAGCCAGGGCCGGTCTTCATGCTTCCAAAGCCGGCGACCCCCGGGGGAGAGGCAGTCCTCACCACAACGCACACTGATCCTACATATGCCAAGCCCGGGTGCATTCAGAGGCTGTGCAAAGTGACTGCCCCAAGGTCACTTAGGAAGGGGCCTCACAGAGTGCGTCAGAGGCCAGTGGGGATAGCCAGGGCCGCAGCCACGCCTCAGACTCCACAGGTACCGGGAAGGCGAACAGGAGGACGTTCCGCCGCAGGACAGGGCGCTCGTTCATCAGGTCCCCAAGCACCCTAGTGTCCCCAGTCCGCGCCCGTGATCTGCGCCCCCGTAAACTCACCCGACTTCGGAGGATAGCGGTAGGCCGAGTTGGCCTGAATGTCGATGTCCTCCACGCCCGCGATGCGGCGACTCAGGATGGAGCCCATGGTGCGCGTTTCGACTGGCCGGCCGGAACGAAGGGGATGACGGCTGCGGGGTCCTCACACGGACATGGCCCAGAGCAGGCCGCACAGACGAGCGTCCACCGGCCCGGCGACACCTCCCCACAGCCCCCGCCCCCGGCCGCCCCGGCCTGGCGCCCCGCCCCGCCCCGCAGCTCCAGGGGAAATGGAGTCCGCTCCGGCCCCCGGCGCAGAACCACGGAGCGCCTGCGCGTTAGGCTTCCCAGGATGGCCCTCACGTGAGCTGCCACGGCGGGGCGAACCAAGAGGCCCAGGCTGCGAAGGGGAAAGCGCTCTCAAAGGACGCTAACCTCTGCGGCCAAGCCATATGTTCACCCTGAATGCCTCAGTCCCTTCATTTTTTGTCCACACTCAGACACTTGCGGAAGCTCCATCGCCTCCCACATGAACCCAGTTTGAAAATTTCTACATGCCACAGTGGCTCTCCCCACTTTCCAAAACTCATCTCCCTCCCGTCCTCTGCCGCAAAGGAAACAAGCTCCTTTTACCTACCTGGAAAGTGGGTGGCCCCCAGGCTCATAGAGGAATGCAGAATTTGGTTGGGCCTTGACCAAAACCCAGATCATCTCTGTCAAGACATTTACAATGGGTACGTAATTTTACAGCACCCACAGAAGACAGACTGCTCATTTTACACATAGGGAAACAGGCCCAAAGCAGAGCCAACTGCAAGTAAAGCAAGTTCAGAAAAATCAGGACACCAACTGCAGCATTACAACTTACAAGCTATGCCCTGGTTTTTGACTCTCAACCACACACTTCTGTAAGGATGCCAAAAAAAAAATCTTGTTTTTATGACTTTCAGATAGGGAGCTGAGTTTCTTAGACGTGCTTCCCAACTTGAACCTGCTGTGCACAGAAGCTAGGAATAGCAGCAGCAAGTGAAGTGTCAGATGGTAAATTCACACTAAAATACACTACACTGGAATGCAAAGTCTGAGCCCTTCCAGATAAGGTCAACTGCACAGGCCTTGATGAGCTCCTTAAAGAGGACAGCAGAGTGAACTCAAGATACCCACAATTGATAGGCTGAGAGCAGTGTGAGGAGGTGATCAAAATGGTTGGATGATGGAATTATATAGATATAGATATAGATATAGATTTTTTTCAAATGATGAAGGGCTAGCCCTGAAACCAATGCAAATGGAGAGAGTGGCTGTCCAATTGAAGGGCATGATCAAGGTTACCATTCCCCAGAGACAAGACTTCCCTGGACCATGTTGTTGAGACTAGGAAAGAACCTCCAGGACACAAGAGGGTCAGTCCTCCAAAGTTCAACTTTGAATGAGCATCCTAAGAAGCTACATTTCCTGGGTGGGAAATTCTCTTTCTTACATGGGAAGCAAAGTTCCAGAGGCTAATGTGAATCTCTCTGGTGGACCACCTTTGTCCCTCAAGAAGCAGCCTCCACCATCCACCTTTACTGTGTCTCCCACCCCAGCAACCTCCTCCATCCCCAAAGAGTCAAGCTTTTGGTTGTCCTTTGTCTAATGGTGCTCCAAGCTTTGCCAGTGAACTTGTGGTGGTGGCTAAACCCTTTGGGCTTGGTTTCAGGTTCAGATGTGACCCCTTATAAGGTAGAGGACAGGCTGGCTCTGGCCGTCTTGAGTTGCAGTGAGAGCATCAGAAGGGCAGAGACTGCGTCTTCTGGAGCAAGAATATCCAGCAGTTATTTCCTCTTACCTATGTAAGTACTTCCCTAATAAATGCCTAATTATCAATTATCTTGGATCTGGTGGACTCATTTAAACCCCAACTTCAAATTGTATGAGATCTCTCCAAACTTCTTCAAACTTAGCACTACACCAGCAAATTAGCACTGCTGACCGACTAACTGGGAATGAAAACCATAATCACTTTGTAAAAGCATTTAGACTCGCAAGGCTTAACACACACTAATGACTACAATGGAGATGTGCCTGGACTAACTGAAGCTAGGCCCTGATTATCCAGTTGCACCAAGGATGCAATTTCAATACATCTACCTCACTGGCAGCATTGAAGACAGTCACCAGAAATTACATAGATAGCTACTCGGAATTCTACCACCTTCTCTGTGACTATACTACCTACTGCAACCAACTTAAGCTGCAGAGGAACCATGACTGGTTGACTCAGGTGAGAAAGCCACCACAAAGCTACACAGTGACACCCTCTCAACAGGCATCCCATCAATCCATGGGAGGATGTGAATCCACAAACAACTTGGGTCACTAAGCTTGCATTTGCAACTGCATCAGGATATCTCAATCAATTGTGATTTCATTTTCACCAGGAAATCTTGAAAGCAGAAATGACCTATCTAAGGCAATGAAGAGAATCTAGGTGTTCCATGTAACCTGAGCACATTTCCTACCCTGTAAGATCTATATTGGCAGACCTGGCATTGGTGGCACACACCTTTAAATCCAGCACTTGAGAGGCCTCAGAGGCAAGCAGATCTCTGTGAGTTCGAGGCCAGCCTGGTCTACAGAGCTACACAGATATAAACCCTGACTCAGAAAAGAAAAAAAAAAAATTATATTTGTTTTTTCCAGATAATGCCTGTCTGTAGCTGAGGCTGGTCTCCACTTCATGATTCTAAGTGCTGGGAGTACAACCACACCAAACTGCAGGACCAAACACTTTTTATATGCTGTCATCTTGCCTAAGGGACCTACACATATTCTCTCACTTAGTTCTCTGGCATTAAGTTCTATTTTCATTCCCAATTTACAGAGGAAAAAGTAAGGCTCGCCCAAGTAAAGTGCTGCTACTCCAGCTGCACAGTAGATATATGGTATGATGATTAGTATTGTCACTCTAACAGAATCTCCAGTCACCTGGGAGATGGTCCCCTGGATATGTTTGTGGGGGACTGTCTTGATTATATGGATGTAGGAATCTTAATACAGCACTTCCTAAGCGTATTAATCATTTAAGAGGTTGATAATGGGCCTGTATAAAATAGAGAAGGCTGGACCATTGCCATATCTCCACAAGTAAAGGTACTTGCCACAGGGCCTGAGTTTGATCCCTAGAATCTGAATGGTCGAAGGCAAGAACCAACTCCACACTATGTCATTCACACACCAACATAACACACAGTAAATGACTAGGAGAGAGAGAGAGAGAGAGAGAGAGAGAGAGAGAGAGAGAGAGAGAGAGAGAGAGAGAGAGAGAGAGAGAGACTGCTGGCCCAATGGATGCTGCTCTTCCCGCTCTAAATATTACATGTCTAAGACTGAAATATACCTAAAGCTTGCTTATCTATAAAAATGGATTGGCACTCCCTAGAGTTTGCCAGTGAGGTATTCGAAAAGGGATGTGTGTTGGATGTGGTGCGCAAAGTACCAGGCCCTTTGCCTGCCCAATATAATCATCCATCCCACACACCACAGCTAGTAGTTCCCACACAAGAGAAGAACTTGAGGAAACAGTAGTCAAAAATGCCATCCCGGTCTGTCTAGCTACCAACGTACCCACCTTCCTTCAGTCTTTGTTGCAGTGTCCATGGCAACAAAGAAAGCAGTGCTGCCTCTTATTGTGTGATTTTCTGCATGCTGGCTTTGCCTACAATAATGCACGTGTATGATGCTTCGTAGAGATGAAGGCATGTTCCCAGAAAGCGCAAAAATACTTTGGTACTATTGCTTTGCAAAGAACACCGCTGAGTGACCCCCAAAAGAGGCGAGACCCTACTTCCTGGGGGCGGTAGGAAAGATGCCTAAGAAAGGGAGACTCACTTGTCAGCACCCACCCATAAACTAAACCCCCAGCTCTAACTCCCAGATTCCTGACTCACTTTCTTCCATAGCGTCTTGCCTAGGGACCTTTCAGTACCTGCCCATCTGTCTCCCACCTTCCAAACACCCAATCGGAGAGCCCCTAGGAGCTAGGAGTCAGAGACTCAAATTTCCCCAGCTATCAACTGTGCTCCACATCTTTACGGCCACAGTGTCCTAATAGAAAACAAGGGATCAAGTCTATTAAAAGGCCTCCGCAGCCAGTAGTCTGCTCCCAAGGCCTGTGTTTACTTCCAAGGGACAGTGTCGGTATTATGAATGCCGCATTTCTTCATGAGTTTCCGACATTAATGCCGCGGGGGGGGGGGAGAGGGGAGGGCAGGTGAAAGGAGCGCACAGTCCAGCGAACGCAAATAAACCAGTCAGCGTCACTCAGCTGGGGGAACAACGCCAGCTCTCGCCCCCAGCCTCCGGGTGACTCTTCCGCTTCCGGTCCGCCACTCTCCCACTCACGAAATCAACCGGATGCGGCATGTGCGGGGCTGTAAACACAGCTTGCGACACCCACCCCATCCCTCCGCTCCAAACCCCGCCTCCACGCCACGTGACGCGCCCGCCCCCGCCGCCGCCTCATTGGACGGCCAGCTTTGTTTACCTTATATGGCCAGGTCCTAACACCCCATGGCGGCCCATTGGTACAGTCGCGGCCTCACTCTGGTGACGTCACCCGAGGCAGAAAGATGCAAATAAACCGGGGCATTCTGGGAACGGCAGTTCTTGACTGAGTGCTCCGTATGGTCCTGGCGCCCGCAAGATTCCGGAGGTTTTTACTTTTTAGCTTGGGAAAGTAGGAACCGAAGAGAAAGGAATTCCAAGGCTCCAGAGTCCACTGGTCTGGCCGGAGTTTCACAAGGGATGCCTTTTTTGTAGACTCTCCTCCTGCGGGGCAGGCCGAGAGTCAGGCAAGGATGCTTTACGAACTCCGGAAGGCTTCCTGGAAGTGGTGACTTCAGCAGCGCCTTGAAAGGCAGATGCTGTGATCCACCGAACGTTTCTAAGTCTCGGGACTTTCGGAGCCTTGCAGCCTAGAGTAGTGGAGTTGGGCCAAATCTTTCGGAGAGTCCCCTGAGTGACTGCTAATACTGTGATGCTAAGCACACCAGGCTGCAGGACCTCTGGGGCCCCGTGACGTGACAAGCTTGTACCATGGCCCGGGTCCCAGACTTCGCATCATAGCCAGTGGCAGGACATGCGCGCCCCACTGAGATCCGCTAAAGAAAGGGCGTCCCCTCTCCTCCCCGGTCCGTTCGGCGGGGGCGTCGCGGACTACACATCCCAGCATGCTCCGCCGGCCGCCGGGCAGCGAGGCGCGGTGAGTCACAGCGCACAGTAAATATTTGTATTAGCCGGGGCCAGCTCGCTAATGGTGGACGCGTGAGGCGAGGCGCGAGAGCGCAGGGAGGCCGGAGCGGGCTGCGCGGCGGCGCCATGTCCGTGAACATGGACGAACTCAAACACCAGGTGATGATCAACCAGTTCGTGCTGACGGCTGGCTGTGCGGCCGACCAAGCGAAGCAGCTGCTGCAGGCGGCCCACTGGCAGTTCGAGGTGCGTAGGGGACCCGGGAACGGGCGCGGGCGGCGTGGGCACGTGCCGGGTGCGGACTGTGGGCTTCACCGATGGCCAGGCCTGAGCCCTGGAAACGGGACTTTTCCGGGGACCCTGCGATCAGGACAGGGGCACCCTCCCCCACCCCCCTTTGTCCCGGTAACGGCCGAGGGCGAATCAGACGGCCGTCTGGAAGACGCCCAGGGCCGCGCCGGAGGCGGAGTTGCTTCGAGTGAGCGGTCCCCGAGTCGGTGTGCCCGGTGGGCGGCTTGCGGCGTGTGCGCACACGTACATGTGCATTTGTATTTACGCACGCACCGCACTTGGGCGTCAGCAGGGCACATCGAAGGTTGTGGGCATGTGGGCTCGGTGTGGACGCGCAGCCCGTCCCGAGAGGGAGTCTGATGTAGGGATACCGTGTGTCATGTTTAGTGTTTGTGCAGCTTGTACATAAGTGGCTGTTGGAGGATGGTGGTCATGCTGGGTATGGTGCGGTGTGTGTACACAAACGACATGGAGTGTACGGGTGGTGTGAGGGTCCTCAAACTAAATTGTTAGGATGTGTATATGTGTACCCCACTCCAAAGGTGTGGCTGGGGCGAGAGGTCCTGGATGCCCTCGGGCCTGTCAGAGAAACCTGTACCTTGGGATGGTGTACTGCATATGGTTCACTAATTTTAGGGCATTCTAGACAGGAGGGGCTAATGTCAGTCTGGCTCCCAGCTACTCCCAGGTTTCTCTTGGCCTGTAAAGTAGTAGTGTGCCCAGTCTTTTGTATTACTGAGATGCCTCTTATCCTTTAACTCAAACCCCTGATTCACTCCTTGTTGACATTTAGAGATGAGGCCAGTGGGCTTGAAGCTGTGTCGCTCAGAGGTGTGAGGTCACAGCCAGAGCGGGGCTGTGTCCAGTTGGAAACCCCAGAACCTGGTTTCCCAATAGGAACCATCCCAGAGAAGCCTCTAGACAGAGCCAGGAAACAGACTAAGGCTTAGCTTCCTGGTGGCAGGGTTAGGGTCAAAATGTGCCTTCCCTCCTACCTCTGTAAAGCAAGCCTTTGCTTGGCTTACCTCCTTCCTACCAGACTTTCAGGCCATTGTCTCTGTGCAGGCTTCATTCTCTAACCTCAGTTTCCACACCCCTGGGGATAGCAGTGTTTGAGTCAGCCTCTGAAGCCTGCATGGTCTCCTTTCTCCCCTTCCCCTCCCCCCCCAACCCTACCCGGGGGAAGTGCCCTGCTCCCCACCCCTGCCACAATCCTAATCTGCCCTGTGTGTGGGGCTAGATGTGGTAAAACTTGTAAAACCACATTCATGGCAGTTGCTGGAGCCCAGTGTCTGTGCTTGCAGGGTTGGGCAGGCCTGAGGCTGGGCAGGCAGGTGTCCCATGGGAAATGGGCTGTGTGAGGATTTTCAGCCCATCTGTCCGTGTGGGAAGGTGTGCCCCTCAGGTTTGAAGGAATGGACTGAAAAATATAGCTATGAAGGTTAGGGAAAACTGTGCCTATGAGGATGGGGCTCCCTGCAGCCTGGAAACAGTCTAACACGGGAGGCTCTCTGTGTTCTTGGCTGGTACGCCCTCTCTGTTATCATATACAAAATAAAGAGTAAGCTACGCCCCCCATCCATGGCATCTGCACTGGAGTGAGGGGCTCCTCATAGACAACCCTCCCCTTGCCTTCTGATTGGCAGCAATCTCCAGGCAGTGTTCTCAGACTCAGTTGCTAATGGGGGCAGAGGCTGTGGGGGAGGGGATCTTTGTATAGCTGGGCAGCTGTTTCTCAGTGGAGAATGGCCCAAGGTATGTCCTGTTGAGGTGCTGGGTATGGGGGAGCAGCTGCCCCTGCCATTGGGCTCTTTGGTGTCACTGGGTTCATTCCCTACTCTGTTTAGGAACATTGGTGTTGTTCATTTGAATCTACTTAAGAAAATAAAAGACCAAGCCCTGGGAGTCAGACTGGGTTTCTGCCTGTGCTGGGGAGGCAAGGGGCTTGGAGCCCTGTGGCTTTGGCCTGGCCTACCCCTCTGAGAGGTAATAGTGCTTCAAGGCTGAGACTTGGCAGATTACTCAGAACTCCTCACCCACTGACAGCCTTCCTCACCCAGCACTTTCACAAGAGTCACCAGTTTCCTCTTTTCCTGAAGGGGCACGAGACAGGACATGGTCAACACAATCATCACCCTTTGGCTGTCCTGAAGCCCCTTGGACCTCCCTCGCCTGGGTCCCTTCATCACTGCACTCTTTGGCCTGTCTTGAGAGTTTGTTTAGAGTCTCAGTCCAGGGTTCTGATCCCATTCCTACCTCATGATAGCCAAGAGTTTTAAGAAAGTTACTTCAGCTTCAGTTTCCCTGTCTGTAAAATGGGTGATACCAGTTCTGGCCTCTGGGATTGATGATGTGCCCCTTATTTTTTATTCTATGTTTTGTTTTTTTGAGACATGGTTTCTTTGTGTAGTAGTCCTGGCTGTCCTGAAACTTTTGTAGACCAGGCTAGCCTTGAACTCAAAGATCTGCCTGCCTCTGCCTATTGACTGCTGGGATTAAAGGTATGTACCTTCGTGTCTGCCTACAGTGTTCCCATTTTGATAGAGCCCTGCTTGGAGAGGCTGTAGCTTGGAACCAGCCAACAACATGTGGCTGGGGAATTGTCCCTTAAGCTGTCATGGGTGCTGTCTTCAGTTTTGTGGTGGGTTCAGTTTCTGGGTTACTCTCTAGCTTTCCATGTTAGGAAGAGAAGTTATTATACTGAGAAGCAGGTCTCTATCTTATAGGCTAAGACTAATTACTTAAGAATTCCCTGGCACCAAATGGTGGTGGCACCTGCCTTTAATCCCAGCACTCGGGAGACAGAGGCAGGCAGATCTCTATGAGTTGGAGGCCAGCCTGATCTACAAAGCAAGTTCCAAAGCTACAAAGTTACACAGAGAAACCCTGTCCTGAAAAAAAAATAGTCCCCTAGCTCAGGCTGGAGAGATGGTTCAGCAGTTAAGAGCACTCGATGCCCTTCCAGAGGTCCCAGGTTCAATTCCCAGCAACCTACATGGTAACTCATAACTTTCTGTAACTCTAGTTCCAGAGGACCCAACAGACACACATGCAGACAAACACCAATGTACATAAAATAAAATTACACCTTTAATCCCAGCACTCAGGAGGCAGAGGCAGGCCTCTGTGAGTTTGAGGTCAGCCTGGCCTAAAGAGTGAGTTCCAGAACAGGCTCTAAAGCTACACAGAAAAACCCTGTCTCAAAAAAAAAAGAAAAGAAAATCAGTTTTTAAAAAATGAAGTGTCCTTGACTCACATATGAGGATTCTGTGGCTCAGAGAAGTGTGGTGATTTGCCACCCATTGATTGATTGTGGTGACAGACCCAGGCCATGATAGAGGCCAGACAATGCCAGGAGTAGGGGACAGGGATTCAGTGAGCCACAGACAATGTTATAAGGGTCTTCACTATCCATCTAACCTGCTGTGAGTTCCATGCCACCTCCTCAGGTGATGGTCACAGGCAACACTGCAGAACTTTAGCTTACCCTGTCCCACTGGGATGGTGAGAGGGTAAGCACAGTCTTTCTCCCTGCAGACAGCCCTCAGCGCCTTTTTCCAGGAGACCAACATCCCCTACAGCCACCACCATCAGATGGTAAGTGTCCCCTGGAGACCTAAAAGTGGCGACACTGGCGGCTCCTAGTCTGGGCAGGGGTAGGTCGAGTTTATTGGCTACACCTAGGGAACCCTAAGATGGAGGAGGGTGGTGCACTGTGTGGGGGTGTTCCTTGTATGAGGTAGGCCTGCAGGAGTGTGGGCAGCCTGGGCCCCCCAGAACCCAAAGAACACTGGTCCTTGGAGCTCAGCTCCCGCCAGGCAGTCTGCCAGGGCTGCCTTGCTGACCACGGACTGGGAAACCTCACTCCTAAGGCTGGAGGCCTTGTGCCAGGTGGTATGGTCTTCATGAAGCCAGACCAAGCCATCTTGATGCCTTTTCCTGTGATCTCTCCCCTGTGGGGGCAAGGGGGGGCAACTGGGGCCACATGTAGCCCAATTGATGTCCAATAATTCTTGGACATATGCCTGCTTTTTAGAGGCAACAAAGGCCCTGCTAGAAAGGGATGCTGAGTCCTCTGTCCTTTCTTCCCCCACAGATGTGCACTCCCGCCAACACCCCTGCCACGCCCCCCAACTTCCCTGATGCTCTCACCATGTTCTCCCGTCTCAAGGCCTCTGAAAGCTTCCACGGTGGTGGCAGCAGCGGCAGCCCCATGGCCACGTCGGCCACGTCACCCCCACCGCACTTCCCCCATGCCACTGGCAGCTTCGCAACACCAAGCTGGCCAACTGCAGCCTCGCCCCCTGGGGGCCCACAGCACCACCAGCCGCAGCCGCCCCTGTGGACTCCGGCACCCCCTTCCCCGGCTTCAGACTGGCCTCCCCTGGCCCCCCAACAGGCCACCTCAGAACCAAGGGCCCACCCTGCCATGGAGGCAGAGAGATAAGGGAGGCCCCTCCCCCCTCCCGGAGGCCAGGGCCCCGTGGGGTGGGGGAGAGATGTCTCCGTGGGCCCCTTCATCCCTCCTCTGTCTGCACCCACACACCCCAGAGCCCTGGAGGGGAGAAACTGGACTCTAGCCAGGCAGTCTTGTGCCAGCATGCACAGCTGCACGCACGCAAGTTCACAGCAGGCACCCCCAGCTCGCATGGATTTGACTCAGAAGTGGCTTGGGTGCCTAGTGGGCAGCGTCTTGGAGACCAAGCAGCCTTCCCAACACAGACTCGCCTGCCTGGCCCCACCACCTGGAGTGTCTCAGAGAATCACTTGGTGGCAGAGATGTGGCTGACTCCTGTCTTGGGCCTACTAGGCCTAGATCCCCACCCTCGGGAATGCAGAGCTTTCTCCGCATGTGTGCGTGTAGCTGTGTTTGTATTTATACGTATGTCGCTCTTCAAAAACAACCTAGTTATGGGGCAGCTGGACTTTGCATGTTAGAGTGGCCCCAAGTCCCTTGGCCCACTACCCCCTCTTCCGAAGGGCCCTGCCTCACTCCACCTCCTTATCTGCCAGCATTGCTATTTCCTGCAAAGGATTATGGGAAACTCCAGGACTCTTCTACACATCCCCCAGCGCCTGCCTGCTGGGGTTTCCTGCATGCCTCTTCCCCAGAGCCCAGGGGTACCCGATCCCCATTTCCTATTCCCCTTTTAACAAGAGAAAAGAATTCCAACCTACCACCAGGCTCTGTAGTCTTGCCTCATATATCCTGGGCGTTGCTGGCTGGTTCTGGAAGGAAATGGCTAAGCTGAATATAAGCTACCCCCTTCTCTCCTAGCTCCACACTACTGTCTCTTGCTGTACTATCTACATGGTCTGAAATCATCTTGCCTACCACAGGCTATCCTAGCCTAAGTTTCCTAGCCTTTATTCCCAGAAACTCACTTCTTTACCCCTTTTCCTGATGAAATGGGTGGGTCTCAGTTCTGCGTTGAGCAGGGCTTATACCTGTCTGCTCCACATGGCTCTTTCTTCTTGAACCCTTAGCCTAACCAACAACAATAGGTCTTGGTGGGGCTCCTGTATCAAGCTGGATGATGCCTGACTATGAGGTAGGAGGGGAAGGAAGGTGTGTTTGGCCCCTGAGTCTTACACTACAGCTCCTGCGCTCAGATGGTAGGAAATGGTTCCTAGAGGATCTCTTTGGGGGTTACCTGCTATGTGGGCAGTGTATGATGCACCACGTGGTCTAATGTCAGGTTTTTTTTGTTTGTGTGTTTATTTGGGGTTTTTGTATGTTTGTTTGTTTTTCCAGACAGGGTTTCTCTGTATAAAAGCCCTGGCTATCCTGGAAATTATTCGGTAGAGCAGGCTGGCCTTGAACTCACAGAGATCCACCTGCTTCTGCCTCCTGAGTGCTGGGATTAAAAGTGTGTGCCATCACTGCCCAGCAAGTGTCAGTCTTTAAATGCTCAGCTGCCCCTAGGTGGTCTGTCATGGACCATACCCACCCTGCTTAAAATTGTGTTTCATGGCAAAGAGGACAACAGCAACGTCCTGGAAGTTGTCTGATAACTTCAGTCCTCAGCATCCAGTCCACACCCCAAGTCAGATTCTAACAGCCTATATTACTAAATAGGTACTGAGAGGTGGTTTTGCTTTGTTTTTCAAGACAGGGTTTCACTGTGTAGCCCTGGCTGTCCTGGAACTCAAGATCTGCCTGCCTCTGCCTCCAAGGTATGTGCCACCACCACCTGACTGACACTGAAGTTTTAAGAAGTACACCTTAAGATTATCTGATAAATGAACTGAGGTTGACATGGGCTTAGCTGTTTTGGGCAGCTGCTGAGAGTTAGGCCAGGGGATCTCATGGTTACACCCATTAAGGCAAAAGGGACTTTCTAGCCTCAGCATTGTTATCTGGAGAGACTGTCCCCACAGTGAGGGCTGTCCTATATGAGTGTGATGTCCAGCATTCTGGAAGCCTGCCCACTAGATCAAGTAGCGCTCATCCCAACTGATGACTAAAACCCTCTGTAGACACTGTTGATGTCCTCTCCTCTGGGGAAGACTGCTGCTACTCACATAAGTTCACATGCCTAGCTGCCTAGCCTAAACCGTCCATAGCTTTCCCAACCCATCTGCATCAGTGCTGGGGAGAATAGCAGGTAGACATCAGTGATCCTTCTGCCTACTCTAAAACCCATTCAGTTTACACTTGGAAAAGGGGAGCTTTCTGGTGTACCAATTATACTTAAAAGCTATTACTAAAAATATACAGCTCCCTCTACCAGGTGGCTCTGATGAAGCAGCTGAGCTTCATCACAACCTTCCATTGTTCCTCATATGGGGGCCTGATTCTGACCTGCCCTGGCTTCCAGGCTCTGCCGAAGTCCACTGCCTTCCTGAGGTCAGGGGTCACTGTGAGCATCATTAACATCTGGAGGAGGTCATAGCTCGGAGTGCCCTGGACCTCTGGCATCCAGTACACCCACAAGAAACCTGGCCTAGTGAGACTAGACACAGAGGGGCCCGAAGAGAGCCAGGTGCAACCCAGATGGCAGCATGTGGTCCTAGTGTCTCCAAACTTGAAGGATGAGGGTATTTTGAACTCTTGAATTTTTTGAGAACTTGTAGTATGTGGTTTTGTTTTGAGGCATTTTACTGTGGTTCAGGCTAGCCTTGAACTCGCCCAAATGCAGAGACTACAAATGTGAGCTATTTTACCTGTTTGCCAAACGTCCTGGGTTCCAGCCATCCTACAACTGCTCTGAATGGGGATCCTAGACTGATAATGTGAATTTGTATGGAGCCCGCCTGCATTCCCAGTGGAAGCACAAGCCCTGTCAGGTGTGCTTCCAGTGCTGGTCTGGGCTTGTCTGAACAACTCAGAGTTGTCAAGATTGACTTCTGAGAGCCAGCTAGATGGTGGCTGCTGGTACCTTGTAACACAAACCCCCTGGACCCTCCAATAGTTGAAGCCACACTAGGAAGCTGAGAGGCAGAAGACCAGCAATGATCTGTGTTCAGAGAAGGTGTAAGCCATCCTGGGCCATACTTGTCAAGCGATTCCTAGCAACTGCCTGAGCAAAAGGAAAACCTGTGTGGGCTGTGCTTGCCTGGCTTACAAGAGGCCCTGCTTATGATCCCTGGCACTGCATAAACACCTGTAATCTCCCAACTCCAGTGTGTAAGCGGGAGGATCAGAAGTTCAAGGTCATCCCTAGCAAGCCTGGAATAGAGGAGACCTTGTCTCATAATAACAGCAAAAACCACCCTGCTAGAGCTGATCATGTCCTGCTTGCCCAAATGACTGGAGTTCTATTCTCTAATAATGCCATATGAGGGTCAGACTACGGTGGTACACGCCTTTAATCCTAGCACTCAGGTGGCAGAGGCAGATGGCTCGCTGTATTGGAGGCCAGCCTGGTCTACAAATCGAGTTCTATAAACCCAATCCCTGTCTTGAAAATCAAAAACAAAGTCATATACATCCATGAAGTTGCTTTATTAAGGAGTGTTTGGAGCTGTGCATGTGACCCCAGAGGGCATTTCGACATACAGAAATGGGAGAAAGCCTGGCTTTGACAAGCTGCTGGCTGTACCCTTCCTGTGAGGCTGGAAGCCAGTTACCAGGTCTTATGTACCTTGTGACATACTTGCACTGTTGCTGTTAACTATGGTCAGCATTTTACTGTAAAAGGCCTCAACTTCTGGCTAACCTTGGAATTTGTGACCCAAGTTACCTCAAGGCCACAAGTGACAGAAACTGGCTATCACCCCAGGGACACAGCCTGACCCACTTCTGCTGGGTTGGTTCCCTCCATCTCATTGGCAATGTTAGGTAGCTGTGAAATCTATTTCCAGCTGCTGTCTCGAAATCAGCCAGCCTCTGGCACGGACCTTGCTTGAGTAATTGCAGAAGGAAAAGCCTGCATAGATGGGCAGAGGGCACTTGCTGTGAACTCAAGTCCACACTGCTCTCTGCAGCTGCCAGGGCACCTTCCAACAGCCATGAAGAGAGCACTTGTTCTCTGAGAGTCTGAGATTTGGGGTGACACCCAGGGCTGCTCAGTATCCCCAGGGTCTGTCTAGTGGCCCAGTCAGAGTTCCCTGAATATTACACCATGACCAACCAAGAGAACCACACTGTCCCTGATGCTAGCTATGGTCCTAGAGGTCTCTAAGGGGCTTTTCACAGCAGTCTCTGCCCAGCAGAGGACTAATAAGATCTTTAGGGTCTCCTGGTATGGGGAGGCCTCCTGGGTTGACTTTTGCTGGAAGATCTTTTGCTGGAATGCATTTTCAATTCCTTTGTGGCTAGCTACTTTATGTTTAGATACAATGTGTATCTCAAGTGAGCCTTATAAACAGCTCTTTGTATGTAGGGGGATGATGTGATGAGTCCTCTTGAGATGGGCACCCATGGAGCTGGCTCAGGATGGCAAAGCCATGTCTGACCCCATGCAAGATGCCTGGAGACCTGCTCTGCTCACCAAGCCAATAAGCCCTGCTGTGGTCATTCGACCTTACCGACCCAATAAGGCAAGGTCAGTAAGAGGGAAGCCTCTGGTGTTATGAACTGGGAGTCTTCTGTGGAGAGTTGGCAGCATGGTGTGCTGGAAATAGGGTCAGAAAGGCACTTCCCAGGACACACATTTGCCTGACATTGTTAGGTTAATGAGTTTGTGATCTTTGACATAGAGAAAGTATTCATGACCATTCACTCATAGCAGTGTGTAGCTGGGTCTCCTGGTACAGGGTGGTCACCAAGCAACATCTACGCTGCTTCAGCAGCACGCCCTGGTGAACCCTCTTCTATGCAAAAGACACTCCCTTTCTGTGCTGCCTGGCCCTCTGTAGCTTCACACCATAGCTCTCACCAGTCACCTCAGCCTTTGTTATTTAAAAAACTTTTTTAATGTGGTTGCATTTTTAAAAATGTTTTAACTTTATTAGGTAAACAACATTCTGCCTCCATGTCAGAAGGCATCACCAGATCTCATTACAGATGGCTGTGAGCCACCATGTGGTTGCTAGGAATTGAACTCAGGATCTCTGGAAGAGCAGCCAATGCTCTCAACCTCTGAGCCATCTCTCTAGCCCGCTGTGGTTGCATGTTTTGCCTGCTTGTATATATGTGCACTACATGTAAGCCTAGAGGCAGAAAAGGGCTTCAGATCCTCTGGAACTGGAGTTCAAGATGGTTGTGAGCCACCTTATGGGTGCTCCTAATCATTTAGCCATTTCTCCAGTCTCTTGTTTGTTGTTTTTTGAGACAGGTCCTTAATGTAGCCCAGGCTGGCCTTGAACTGTGTAATTGGGGATGGCCTTGACCTAGTATACCTGCCTCTACTGCAGGTGTGCACAGCCATCCCTGGTTTTTACCTTAATCTAAAACTCAAAGGCTGACGTCCTGAGATGCCCTATACCAACTGGACAAACCAAGACAGTTGGTCACCCCACCCCACATCTAGTCTGGTCTTGCAGCTACTCCCAGTCCAGGTTTTATGAGCCCCATGTTGGAGAAAAGACTGAGAGAGGCGGATTCTACTGCTCTGAACGCCTTCCCCCTGTTGTGATGGCTTCCAACCTGCAGGTCCTCTACTCTAGGGCCACGCCTGTCTTTGAAGAAGAGTTCCCAATAACATGTTCCAAAGTAAAAGGATGAACACTGACCTGCTGCATTGAGGATTTGTCCTCACTCCTGCAGGAAGTGTTGGGAACCAGCAGGCTGCTGACCCCGCTCCCTGATGATGGGCGGTATGCTCATGGCCTTGTCTTATCTACGTCATGACTTACCTGGCTGCTCAAGCTTTACCTGGCTGCCAGGGGACTCAGTTACGCATGCGCAAGCCTCCCTTTTAAAGCAAGCGTGCCAAGTGCACCTCTCTCTTTGGCTCCTTCTCTCTCTCTTGCTCTTTCTTTATCTCTTGCTCTTGCTCCTTCTTTCTCTCTCTCTCTTGCTCTTTCTCTCTCCCCTGCTTTTGGTTGGCCGCCAGCTACCCCCCTTTCTCTCCCCTCTCCCAATAAAATTCACATGGATGCTGAGTCTCATGTATGTATTTCATAGGCAATAGCTACAGCAAAAAAACAACAGGAACCAGCTCAAGTTCTGACCACTAAGGTCTTACACCTGCAGAAGAGTCTCAGAAGGCCACTTTGAAATGACCAGTTGTTTGTGAGGCAAAGTAGTGCTCTCTTTGAGAACCAGGGAAAGTCATTGGATGTCCATAAACCAGGGACACATGCATAGGCACAGCCCAGACCCCACTTCCCCAGAAACAACCTTCTGCAATGGGGAAGGAAACAGTACCCAATGGGTACAGCCTCCTGGATGAATCAGAGAGCTGTAACCCTGAACCTGTGAGCCACATGATCTGTCTACTGCGCAGTTGAAGCAGCTCAGGGAATGTGCTGTTGTGGTTGTGGACAGCTTGTGATTTCTGCAAACCTCTGATGCTCTGGATGGTGGCACTGGGAGCTGAACCTCAGTCAGTGGCCAGAGGAAGGACCAGCAAAGCCCACCCATGTGGAAAGTGGACAAGGCCACCGGCTACAGAAGGCTCTAAGCCAAGTCCTCATCTAAGATCCAAAAGGATTAAGTCTACCTTTCTCTTCACCCACCTCCCAACAACTCTGGCTGTCCCTTGTAACTCGCTCTGGCTCAAACTCTAAGATCTGCCTGCCTCTGTCTCTTAAGTGCTAGGTTAAAGGCCACCACCACTGCCTGGTAGAGAAAAGATTTTATTCTGGCCAGAAAATGGCCAAAATACCTATCTGTGATATGTCTCCGGAGAGGAATAGATAAGTGAGTTGCCTAGGGTAGGACTGCCCTGGCCTCATTTGAACACTTTTGCAAAAAGAAAAGGTGAGTTGACTGGCAGTGGTCTCAGGCCACAAACTGGAATTGACCAGAGGCCTCAGGGAGCGTGGGGAAAAGGTCCACACACCAGTGGCCTCATAAACCAAGGCATTCTTCCAATATCAGCCCTAGGCAGAATTTGGAGCTCTCTTTTCAAGAGCCCCTCAGCCCTCCTAGAAAGTCACCTCCCCAACTTGTCCCAGCTCCCACTCAGCCCGGAGATTGAGTGATCTCTGAAGTGGGGCAGGGACTATGCCCCCAGCCTGTGCTCAGGGAAGTTGTCTATCTGTGAAGTATGGTGGAACTCAGCAGTAGACAGAAGAGACAAGGACTGTGACAGAGTGAGACTTAGAAGAGAGAAAAGCATATGGATAGGAGGAATGACCCAGCTTGAGACACCAAGGGAGGTGGCTGCACTTGCACCCTCCACTTCAAGTCCCAAGTCTAGTCACTAATTGCCACGGGGAAATGGAACCTCGGGATATGCTGTTCCACCAAGTACATGGGCTGTGAACCTGCTGGGCTCAGAATAGGTTTGCAGTACTCCAGCCATGCAGGGTACCCAACAGTCCTAGACTACTCCAGTGTCCTTGTAGATTAGTCAAGACATAAAAATAAGTAAATGAGCTGGATGTGGTAGTATATGCTTTTAATCCCAGCATTTGGGAGGCAGAGGCAGGCAGATCTCTGTGAGTTCAAGGCCAGCCTGGTCTACAAAGAGTTCCAGGGGCAGCTGGGACTGTTACACAGAGAAAACCTATCTTGAAAAAAAAAACAAACAAAAAATAAGTAAATGGTTCATTAATTAAAGGGCTGAAGATGTAGTTCAGTTGCTAGAGTTCATGCCAAACATGCCAAAGTCCTTGGTTTGATTCCCAGTACTGCAGTAACTGAGTAGGGCAGCATAGGCATGCAATAGACACTGAATTATCAGAAGGTCAAGGTCAGAGTGAGTTCATAGCCAGCCTGGGATTCATGAGATCCTATCTCAAAAATAAATAGAGCCAAAGAGAGAGCTCAACAAGTAAGAGTACTTGCTGCATAAGTATGAGGGCCTGTCTCAAGGAATTAAGGTGGAGCGTGATAGAGCAGGACACTCAGCGTCTTCTGTTGGCCTCTGCACAAGCACACACAGGAACTTACACTACAGTACATCCTCTTACACACAAAAACAATTCAGTTCATGATAATGGTCACTGGTAGAAATGATCACACAAAATAAAATTAATGCATGGTGAAATTTGGTTCCCATGGAGAACTATTGGCCTCAACAGAAAATTCAAGGAGGCAGAAGCCAATTCTGATAACACTTAGCAAAATGCCAAGCAGGGGGGTTTTGTTGTTTGTTTGTTTGTTTGTTTGACTCAGAGTCTTACGAATCCCAGGCTGGCTGTGAACTCAGTATGTAGCTGAGGGTGGCCTTGGCCAAGTCCTTTTGCCATTTTAACAGAAGTGCTGGTATTGTCAGTGTATGCCACCATACCACCTTCTCTGGTGCTAGGGGTTCAAACTCAGGGTTATGCATGCTAGGCAGCATTCTGCCAACCAAAAGGGTTGTTTTAAAACTTTGTGTTGCTGGGGGAATTGCTTAAGAAATTCAGTTGGCTCTGAAAAAAAAAAAAAAAAACTACTTCACTCAAAAGCTGTGTTATTAATGAAAATGTTGGCCAAGGATTGTGTGGTTTTATTTTAGATACATAATTAAACACTGAGTCAACATGGGTCCCATATGCAGACCCTTCCCCCTATATCCAGGGTCTCTGCACCCTTTTCTGGGTCTGATCCAGGGCCCCAGGTCTCTTCCTTAGAGTGAAGGGGACCCCAAGGTAGTTGGGTCACAGACTTGTGTCTCACAGGTGGGCGTGCTCCTCTGAAACCTGTGTGCTGGGTAGGGACTCCAGCCGCAGAGATTTCAAGTGTCTGGTGGATCCAGGGGCTTCCTGCAGATCCCTGGAGTGTGGCATCAGTGGTGGTAGCTGCGGCACTGGTGGCAGGGATGGTGGCCGAGCCGCTGTTGTGGCAGAATGTAGAGAAGTGGCCCCAGAGCTGATGCTGGTGCCGGGACCCAAGGCTGGAGATAAAGCAGGAAAAACTCATGCTGTGTTTAACATTTCTAGAAGCTGCTGACCTGATGGAATTCCCACAACCCCAGCCCCCAGGGACCAGAAGCTGGAGACTAGAGGTGCACCGTAAGCCATGACAGAGCTGGCCACTACATCTCTGGTCCTGATCCTCAGCAGTTCCTCAAGGGTGACTAAGACACATAACTCTAAAAATGGATGCTAGAATAGAATGGTGCACCTGGAGGCAGGCTTGGAGTCAGGGTTCAGTCTATACTGAGCCTCAACTGTTTTGTCTTTGGAGAGGACAAGCATCAGGACTGTGCTGAATCAGAAGAGGCAAACAGAAGGAAGTGCTCTGTGAGTGTTAAGGTCCTCTAGAGGTCCAGAGATAGGAACCAGGGAAGCTCAAGAGTCCAATCCTCTCAGACTGGCTCCTGGCAGCCCTAGACAAGCTCTGAATTGTAAATGGCCTCCTTTGTCCCACCTCTGCTGCCAGGGGACCTCTAGGGACAGGTACTGGCCAAGAAATTCCCCTTCAGGGAAACACAGAAGCCCAGAAAGCCTTTTTTCCTGGCCAGAGAGTAGACAAGAATAGGAGATGAGTGGAGTGAAGCCCAGGCTAAAGGTGAGGGGAAGGGGAAGGGGAAGGGTCAGGAGAAGCTGGAGATTTGCAGGTGGGTTAGGTACTCACGGGGGTAGCCTGGAGTAAATAAGGGTCCAGGGCGCACACGATCATTTACGTTTTGAACTGAAGGATACGAAAACTTGACAGCTGATGAAAAAAAGATCTGAATAGCTAGGGCCCATCCACAGTTCCGGCTCCTACATCAGGCCAGACTTTTCACTCTGGTGAGACCCAAGCATGGTAAAAGTAATGCGCTTGTTCAAGCTCTGCTCTATTATGTGGGTCTTGGGAATATTCTACCTATTGAGAGAAGCCCCTCCCTCAACTGCTGTAGATCTACAGTGATGGAGTTGGGGTTAAGAGTCTCCTCACTGGTTCAGTCTCCTCTCCTAAGACTGCTTCATACCAAAAGGTCCCCCCCTTGTGCATTTGTGAAATGCTTCTCCTGGTTGTTATGGGCCTGGCACAGAGGTAGGGCTCATCAAACATTAGCCCCAGCTGAGGTCCCTCCCAACAAGTCTGCATTGGAGTTGCTGAACAGTCTTGTCCTGCCCAAGCAAAGGGCAAGGGAGATGCCCTCCTGTCCCCTTGGAGATAGAGTGGGGCCTGTGAGTGAGTTGCAAGATGGACTCCTAAAAGGTATATTCCATTAAATTTACAGATGTGACCTTGTTAGAGCAAAAGATCTGTGTAGACGTAATTTCAGGCTTTGAAACGGATGGTCCTGGATTATACTAAGCCTGAAGTAATTGTCCTCATTAGAATCAGGAAAGAAGGAACTGGAGGAGGAGGCAGTGATCGGACCCCTGCCAAGAAGCTCCAGCTGCCACAGGAGCTGGCAGGGGTCAAGAGAGGCTCTGCCTATACTGTGACTTAGGACTTCAGATCTGGGAGAACTGTCCTGGGGCCCTGGGGTGTGGTGGTGGACTCTGGCAGCTGCTGTGGGTGTGTCCTGTCTAGGGCACCTTTACTTTGCATGTCAGGCTTAGTGCTCTGGTCCATGCGTAGCCCTTGTACTTCCTATGGGTTAAATGCCCTGGGATCCTGTATCACTCTTGATGCAAGTGCTGCAGTTCCTGGATAGGGGCAAGCTTTAGACACAACCTTCCCAGAGGAAAAGATCCCAATGGTGTACAGAGAAGCTCCGTTTTTGTATTTTATTATATACCTGGTGATGAAATCAAGAATCTTGGGGTCCTAGACACCAGAATAACTATAGCAACCAATTCAAACTGCACAAGGGTTGGGTCTCTTGCTGCTCTGACCATTGGCCTCCTAGGTCTGGCTCTGTTCATGGTTCTTAACCCTTGCCCTAGTTTCTATGCTCCAGGTAGACTCATCCTCCCCAAGTTCTGCCCAACCTACCACAGGGCCTTTGAACCTGCCCTCCCCACACACAGACCACAGGTCTCACTCTCTACCCTTTACCAACTAACCCCTTCTTCAAAGATGTTCAAGGAACACTCTAATCCCTCCCCAATAGACCAGCTTTGCCTGGTACAATACACATCCCCAGTCAAGCATTCCTCCCCAGGGCAGCCTATAGCTGCCTATAGCTGGGGTCTTGCTTCAGCTCAGCTATTCGTTTGTTTTCCAGTATGGGGAAAGAATCCCAGGACCTTGCATTTAGGAACTATTACTAAGATGTACTCAGGTCAGTTGGACTTTTTCTTACATTTTGTGTGTGTATCCTAGGCTGTCCTGAAACTTGATCTGTAGATCATGCTGGTCTTGAACTCAGAGACCCACCTGTGAGGCCAGCCTGGTCTATAGAGTGAGTTCCAGGACAGCCAGGGCTACACAGAGAAACCCTGTCTCAAAAAAACAAAAAAACAACAAAAAACATGTGCCTCCATGGCCTGCTGGTTCAGATTAGTTGTTTATCTCTGTCACTGTGGATTCTTACCTTCTCTTATGTGCTTATAGACCATACTCACCCACCCACCCATCAGTCCACAGGGGAGCCATTCGTCACTTTTGCTTCTCACTATTCCTGGTGCCTGGTGAGATACCAGGCACACAATGGGAACCCTACTCTTGGAAGTGACTGTGAGGGCTCCTCAGCCACGGGAAGCACCAGCTCTGAATCCCCATCCTGGCCAGCAGAACCACACCTCAGGGCAGGGACCCCAGGAAAGGAAACACCAATGTTCCTTACCTGCCAGTTCCTTCTCCCCAATCCTAGTCCCAAACTGGCTGTTCATTCGGCCTTTGTACAGGACCCCATCCACTCCGAGGATGTCCACCTCAGCCTGTGGGGTGACCCAGGTCCCAAATTAGGATCTCCATCAATTCCCTTTCTCTTAATGCACACAGATGCCTAGAGCCAGGGCACAGCCAGACTCACAGTGTCATAGTCCATCATTTCAGGGTCCCCATAAGGGTAGAGTGTTGACAGGTCATGTGACTTGTGCTTGTAGGTGACCTCATTTCGGGGTCCATCACCCCAGTCTTTCTGGGAGCCTAGACCCTCTTCATGAACTCCAAAGTTCTGGAAATGCAGCTGATGATGATGTTCCCTAGACAGGGCAAAAGGTCACAGCCATAGGGAGAACCCTCACAGAGGAACCCAGCACAGGCCCCAAGGCCCTGGACAGTATCAGAGAAGGTGGTAGTACAGCTGATTCATCCTTTCCCTAGCAGTGATTAACGCTCAGCTGTTCACTCCCCCATCCCTGTCCCACGGCTGGTCAGAAGCTCACACAGGTTAGGCTCTGGAAGGACCCCTGGAGCCTAAGAATGAGGGAAATGGAGCTGAGGTCCAGGTAGCCAGCTAAGTTGAGGAAGAAAAGAAAAAGCTTCCCAGCCACTCACTAGCCATGGTCTTGGGCAGGTCACATAGTCTGAGCCTCAGTTTCTTCAACTGTGAAGTGGGATGATAATGAAATATACTTCCAAAGGAAGCCATGGACCCAGCACAGCCTCAGGAAGGGCCCTGAGGGTCCTCAATTACTCACCCACAGAAACAAGTATATCAATACTAGATTCCAGAGACTATAAGACTTATCGAGAAGCCCTCCCATTCCCAGCCTCCCCCCATTCATTCAGCAGTGCTGGAGATTGAACCCAGGGCCTTGTGCATGCTAGACAAACACTCAGTCACTGAGCTATATCCCCAGCCCCTTTGTTCTGTTTATTTTGAGGCAAGGTTTCACTCTGTAGCCTAGGAAGACCTCAAGATCCATTTGCCTCAGTCTCCTGAGTAGCTAGCATAATATCCCTCTGCTACAAGACCCACCTAAGTTCCAGCCCATAGTAGATGCCAATGCAAACGTTGGTTCCTGTCCTCCATTGTCCTATGTGTACTTATCAGCCACACCACAACCTCCCAGGCCCTGTTTGGCTCTTTCATTGAAGGAAAGACTCTGCTAGCAGGGGTCTTGGGCCTCCCTGGGGATAGGGGTAGGCATGGTCTCACCTCATTAGCTGCCGCTGCAGATACTCGAAGCTGTTGGCACTGGCTGGCCTCACTCGTGACAGCCCTTGGGTATTGCGGATAGTGATCAGCTGTCTGTGGAGGCAGAGGGGACAGGCCTGTGGGAGGTGCACATGGCCAGCAGAGGGCTCCAGGCTCCCAGGCCTGAAGAGAGGAAGCATAGGACTTTTTACCCTGGAAACTGTGGCTCACAGCTCACATACAAAGCTTGCAGCTGACAGGTGGGGGAAGATACAAACACTGTTCAGAATATAAAGTGAAAAGCAAGCCAGGGGTGGTGGTATGGCCCTGTAATCCCAGCACTTGGGAGTCTGAGACAGGAGGATATCAGGTGCAAAGTCAGCCTGTACTATTAGTACATACTTCATTCAAGGCTAAGGCTACCTTGGACTGTGTGTGTGTGTGTGTGTGTGTGTGTGTGTGTGTGTGTGTGTGTGTGTGTGTGTCTGCCTTCTCCAGTAATGTAAAGAAATGAATGGTAGTCAAAAACCAAAGGAGGGAAATTCCAGAGATTTGCCAGGAGCTATGGGCACAAGGAGGGGTCACACCGCTTGGAAGGGGCACGTTAAAGGACTCAGGCACACACGGACGCTGTACATCATAGACACACCAACTGTGGGAGCTCACTTCAAATGGCTCAGGTTATGTCCTGAGTAGTTTGCCTCCATAAGGAAATAAAAATAAATCCAGAGCAGCCTTCCAGGGAGCTGGGCCCGCACCACATCTCCATCTGTGTGATGGTCACACACATGCAGAAATGTTTTTTACTGTGTAGATCGTAAGCTGCAATGAAACATGTTCAGTGAAATATACTTGTTTTCATTTTATAAAGTACCGGGAGGCATAAAGAAACAAGCAACATAACAGGGACAGATCTTGACATTCTTATCCTTCCAATATGTTGTCCATGTTTATGCAATTTATTTAAAGAAAATTGGAAAATCTTATACATATCACTTGATTTCATTATCATTTTTCTTTTTTCCCCATGATTATCAGAAATGATATCATTTTTTCAAGTCATTAATATTCTCCCACAGCCATGCTATCCAGTGTAGTAGCTGGTGGCTACAAGTGGCTAACAAAATTCAGATAAGAGTCAACACCAATCGCCCTCAGTACATTGTATGGTACTTTCCACCCAGGACTGTGCAATGTGAGCAGTTACTGGAATGTTCTGTTGAACCAGCATTCTGCAATTTAGTCTACACTTCCTGCTGTGCCCCCCCACCCCCAGCTGTTTCCAGTCTTTTTACCACTGTCAATAAAACAGCAATGCTGTCCTGTGGTTTGAAAGGGAAATCCTGGTGGCAGCCCTGAAGCTAACTGCTGGTTTGGGGGCTGTAGCAGCTTTGTGGGTCTCAGGGCTGACCTAGCTCAGCAGAGATCAGCAGTCCAGGACAGATTACTGTGAGACAACTTACATTGTCATTCTTAGGTTTGTTCCCCCAATAATAGAAAACTGGTACTTAAATGTTCACAGCAGCACTAGTAATGACAGCTGAAAGAAACACCCCAAATGCCTGTCAGCTGATGAATGGATACACAAAAGGTTTTGTGTACATACAATGGAACATTATTCAACTGTAACAAAGGAGGGAGACATTGGTTTGTGCTACAATGTGGAGGAATCTCATTGAGCTCAGAGAAGAAGCCAGACACCAGTCCCATTTACAGGCAACATCTGGGAAAGACAAACCCAATGGCTACAGGGAGGTGACAATGAGAAGTGGGGGTGCCTTTGGGGGAATGGACTAGAGGCAACAATAGCAGTGTTACAGGCTGCTGAACCACACCCTTAACAGTGGTATCAAAGTATTGACAAGGAGTTGGGACTAAAGAAGTCCACCTGAAGTTCCATCACTGGGGACGGTGACACAGGAGGATTGCAAGTTCTGAGACCAGCCTGGACTACATAACAAGACTCTGTCTCCAAAAAGATCAGTGAATCCAGAAATAACAAACTCCTGCTTTCCCTTCATGATCTCTCTGTCCTTTTTCCTTTTTGTGGCTCTGACTCAGTCTCTGGAACAAATCACTGACTAGGAGTGGTAAAGGTGAGAGAGAAGACCTACTCCCCTATGGAAACTGCTGAGGGAGGACGGGCAGTGGGGGCTGTAGAATGGTGTGGAAGGATGAGTATGTAGGTAGGTGTGTGCATTTGCTGGTTGTGGAGCCCCACGCCTGTAGGATTTGCTGAAGGAGGCACAGGCAGAAGGATCACCCGTTTGCCTATGTATGTACAGATCTCCTCCTCCTGCAAACCTAGAGAGTGCCCTCTGGTGGCAATACTCACGGGCCAGTCATCATCTCTACAGGCCGATCACAGGAGATGCACTTCACCCGCTCGAACAGTTTTCTGGAGGACAAGGAGGGTAGTCAGGGGTTAGTGGGTCCCTGGGGGGCTAGGGGTGGGGTGAACTTAAGGTCCCACAAGCCCCTTTGTCAGTGCCTGAGGTCCTGGCACAGAGCGCTGTAATTTCCCCCATGCAGACCTAGTCCTGGCACATCACATCAGTCCCTCCACTAGTGAAGCCATCATTAGAGGGGGGAGATATATGGAACTTGATGGCAAGTGTTCCTGCCAGGGGCCAGAGATCACAGGCCCTGACTCAGGCTCCAGTTAGACCCATCAATTGTATGGGCCTTTTCTGGTTTTCCTTTCCTCTTTGAACTCAATTTGCTCATTTGAAGAGAAGCCTACAGCTCTCTGCTGTGTTCCACCCTCCCTGCCCCTGTCTGCATGACCAAGATCTAGAATTCTATGCATCTCTCCGTTGGCAAGAGTATCAATGTCGGCACCCTCACTTCTTAAAGCCTGCAGCGCTGTCAGGGTCGAATCGTAGGCCTTCTATCAGAAGCTTTCGAACTATCTTCCAGACCTCTTCTATGTCCCTCTTCAGGCTGTTCAGATCACTGTGGACTAGCTGCCAATCACAAGGGGGAAAGAAGTCCTGTCAGCTGACCCAACAATCGGTAGAGTCACACAAAGAATAAGATAAAGCGGCTAGCTGGGCTGTGGTGGTGGTGCATGCCTTTGATCCCAGCACTCAGGAGTAAGGTAGAGGCAGGGGAATCTCTGTGAGTTCAAGGGCAGCCTGGTCTACAGAGCGAGTTCCAGGACAGGCTCCAAAACAGTACAGAGAAACCCTGTCTCGAAAACAAACAAACAGAAAAAAGCCATGTAGCACCCTGTGCAAGAGCAGGGCTGGGGCTCCCTGCGTGCATTTCCCGGTGTGGCACATGACCAGATGACAAGCATGGTATTTTCTGCAGAAAGCTTTCTCCACCCCAACCTGTTAGTTTGCTTGCACCACCCTGAGAGTTCTAGAGGTCAGCCTCCATCACGGCTCCAAATATGGCTGAGACTCTTTCCACTGGAGTCTTTCCCTCTTGCACAGAATAGGGCCAACTTGTATAACCAACAGGATGATGCAGAAATGATATATCGGAGTGGCTTCCATAGTTGAGCAGCAAAAGACATTGCACATTCTTTTTGTCTTGTGTCACTTGGTGTGTGTGTGTGTGTGTGTGTGTGTGTGTGTGTGTGTGTATGTGCAAGTGGCTGCCATTATGAGACCCCCTTAAGTAGATGGTACAATAGGAATGACACATTCACTCTGTCTTAGGAGTCACAGATCCTAAACCACCTGTTCCTAAGTTCTTGCTCTTCAAAACCATCAGCATTTGCTCTTTGAGGCTGCTCAGCTCTGGGGCAGTTTGTTAGGTAGCAATGGCTATCTACTACAGGCTCACCTTGGTGTTCAGGTCCTTCCTGAGGTGCTTCAGCGACTTCTTCCAGTCACACTCATGGGTCGTGATCTTCAAGAGCATGCTCTGAATCATCTCATTCAGCTCCATTGCCACCACCTCCAGGTCCGTCCGGTTTGCCTTGCTTGCCAAGGCGTCCCTGTCAGCTTTCTAGGCAGAGGAGGCTCAGGGCAGCAAGACTGCTGGGGTGGGGGACCCCTGATCCCTGGGGTCCGTTTTCCTAACTGAAGGCCATGAATGTGTAGCCTTGTGTAAGTTCAGTGGTGGTGTCTACACTGGCTCAAACATAGCCATGAAATCTTAGCCAAACAGGAAAGTTGACATGCGATTTTTATTCTATGTTTATTTTTTTAAGACAGAGTCTCATTTATACCAAGGTATACAGGCTGCTTGTATCCCTACAGTCAAGAATGAACTTGAATTTCTGATTCTTCTGCTTCCAGTGGAGCAACTATAGCTTCAAGCCACTTCATGCAGTGCTGAGAATTGAACCCAGGGCTTTATAAATACTAGGAAGGCACTCAATCACCTGAGCTACATCCATCCCCAGCCTGATGCCTGATTTATTTTTTGTCTTATTTTGTTTTTTTTGAAACAGGATCTCACCAGGTATCCCTGGCTGTCCTGAAACTCACTCTGTAGACCAAGCTGGCATCAAATTCACAGAGATCCACCTGCTTCTGCCTCCTGAGTGCTGTCATTAAAGGTATAAGCCACTACTTCCCAGCTCTGATTTTTAGAGTAATAATCATTGACACTAAATTCCAGTCATGGGAAAGAGGGGTGTGTGGGTAACTTTTGAGGCCTCTTGGATTTCCTGAATGAATAGAGGCACAGGGAATGATAGCCACTGCCTTTGCTTAGGTGATTTCAATCCCTTGATTGGGCAAATCAGAGGCACAGGATCAACAGGGGGTGGGAGGCAGGGGACCCTCTGCTTACTCACTTCTTTCAGCTCCTGATCCATCATGGTTTTATCTGCTTTAATCAGATCCAGCCTTTCGATTTCATCCTTAAGGGTCTAAGAATGAACAGAGCACAGGCAGGTCTGCCTTTGTTGTGGCCTTGAAGGTAACATCTGCTTAATGCCTCCAAATTAATGTGCTAGGAAGGGGACTGGGGCCAGGTGGGTAAGAAGCAGGTGGTAGGGTTAGAGCTCCTGCTCATGGAAAACTGGGACACAAGAGAAGCCACATGAGACGAGGGACAAACTGACCCTTGGAGATGATGTCACCAGAGACCAACCCAAGAAAGCACAAACTGGTCCTGGCCATTTAGTTCCCTAGATGTTTAAGGCCAGTCCACCTCATCTCATCTCCAGTGGGATCCCATGGTGTGCTGATATCAGTAGGCCATACACTGCACACAAGAATTAGAGGGAAACCTTTAGTTCCCATCGCACAATTTCATGAAATTCCCTGTAGTGCTGGCCTGTCTCCACTTAATAAATACCCCCAGGCCAGGTGGTGGTGGTGCACATCTTTAATCCCAGCATTCATGAGGCAGAGGCAGAGGCAGAAGAATTTCTGTGAGTTCAAGGCCAGCCTGGTCTACAGAGAGAGTTCCAGGACAGCCAGGGCTACACAGAGAAACAGAGAAACCCTGTCTCAAAAAAAAAAAAAAAAAAAAAAAAAGAGCAACAAACAATAAGAGCATAAGAACTAAAGGACAGGAGCAGCAGCTTACCTTTGGGAAGAGCCACCCTTGTCCCCAGAGGCTAGAGCTACTTTTCCTCTCAAGCCAATGCTAGCTTCTTCCATCTTCACGCCTGCTCTCCCTCAACCACAGGGAAAACTGCAACTGAGTTACCCAGATGAGAACTGGATCTACCTCCTGTCTTGTTTTGACGGCTACTGGGATGTAAACAGACCAGTGGGTGTGGTCAACCTTCTTCTGTCATTATGTCCAAGCAGAGCTGAAGGTGGATGCTAGGCAAGCACTTGTACCTCACACCCCCAGCTCCATCCTTAACCCCACAGGAGGAAGAACTGGTTCAGGGGAAATGTTACGAACATATAGCTACTGGTACTAGAAATCCACTTATTCATACACTGATTTCTTTGGCAAATGTTGCTAAGCCTTAAATCTGTCCTGCCTTCAGGCTGAGACACAAAGGCCCACAAGGATAGACACTGTCCAGGTCCTTTATGTGTAGAGGATTTTCTTAAAAGAAAAAAAAAAAGATTTATGTATATTAATGTTTTACTTGCATGTTTGTATGGGCACCACATACATACCTAGTGCTCATGGAATCCAGAAGAGGGCATTGAATGCCCTGAAACTGAAGTTACAGATGATTGTGAGCTGCCATGTGGGTGCTGGGAATGAAACCCAGGTCCTCTGCAAAACCAGCCAGTGCTCTTAACCTCTGAACCGTCTTTCCAGCCCCTGGGATTTATTTTCTTATTTTCTTATTTCTTTTTCCTTCCTTCCTTCCTTCCTTCCTTCCTTCCTTCCTTCCTTCCTTCCTTCCTTCCTTCCTTCCTTCCTTCCTCCCTCCCTCCCTCCCTCCCTCCCTTCCTTCCTTCCTTCCTTCCTTCCTTCCTTCCTTCCTTCCTTCTTTTCTTTCTTTCTCTGAGACAATTTCTCTGTATAGCCCTAGCTGTCCTGGAGCTCACTCTGTAGACCGGGCTGGCCTCAAACTCACGAGATTCACCTGCCTCTGCCTTCAAGTGCTGGGATTAAAGGTGTGTGCCACCACCACTTGGGTACTGAAGTGTAATTTATGCAGAGTAAAATGTCCTCTGTTTTCCTTGCATTTAGTGGACACTTCTATAAGCCCTGTGGGGGAGGATCTCATGGTCCCAGGGAGGACTCCAGTGCCTCCCCCCTGGTCCTCAGACCTCCGAACCTTGAAGCTATCCATGCGGATCTGGAGCTTTTCCACTGTCCTGTCCAGCACCATGTAGTGACTCTTCATTGTCTCTATTTGGTGGCCCCAAATTCTCTCAAGTTCTTCTTCCTAAAAGGGAGAGACAATAACATCCAAGGCCTCTGCTTCTGATGTTGCCAAAATGGAAGGGTCAAGATGAGATGCCAGGCCCATGCACACCAGTCTGGCCTCTGCCAGCCCATGAAATACTGATTAACAGGGACAACAGAGCTACCCGCCCATGGACTCTGTAGGAATGCAACTGGTGTGCCACCCGACTCACTTCTGCAGGTCCCTTTCCTGCAATAAACGGATTGATTGGGAGGATGACACTCAGCTCAAGCTAAGCCACCATCTTCTGACTATGACACTAACCTGTAGCCTGGATTTCTGGAGGTTACCAATCTTTTCCTCTAGCACATTCACGGTGTTACCAAGCTTGCCAGAACTTCCCATGTTAGCTGAAAGTAAAAAGAGGGAGTGACAATTAAAAGGGGTGATGGAGGCAATGACAGGAGAGCTCCCACACTTATGAAGTGTCCCAGAGAAATACAGTGAGTTTGGGATGGGGAGACTTTTTGATACAGTTTAAAAAAAAAAAAAAAACTCACAAAGAACATATGAACCAAACATGGTGGTATACGCCTTTAATTACCACCACTTAGAAAATAGAGGCAGGTAGATCTCTGTGAGTTCAAAGCTAGCCTGGTGAACATAGTGAGTTCCAGAACAGCCAGGGCTATGTCTGAAGAAGAAGAAGAAAAAAAAAAAAGCTAAGTGTAGTGCTGTATACTTGTAATCCGAGCACTCAGCAAATGGAAGCAGGGGGAACAACAGTCTATCTAAAAAGAATAGATTATTAAGAGGCTAGTGTTTAAGTCAAAGGAACAGGAGATGGCCAATGCCTGAATGCAGATCTTGTTGAGGAAGCCTAAGGAGCCAGACTACAGGGAGGACCTGAGCCTCTGTGGCCATTCCCAGGGTTAGCCAGGGCTACCTAGGTAATTTAAGCGCTGGTGCAGGCTGGTTGACAGATGAGTAAACTCCTCTTTGAGGGAGTCATGCCTGCCAGGCATCTGGGCTATATGGCTCATAGAGTACTGGACAGCCTTCTTCTTCTCTTCGGGACTCATAGCCTGCATGGCAGTCACCATGGTCTGTGACATAAATGCTTTGGGTGTGATGGGGTGAACGACTGGTGTCCGGTCTTCAAGGAAGTCTTCCAGCGCTTCATCACTGAAGGGCATGACGGTGGTCCCAGGGCTAGCTCCTGTACCCAGGAAACCTGCAAAGGCCCCTAAAGGCCCAGCTAAAGAAGCCATTTTGGTTGCAGAAACATCTTTGACTGCCTTGGCAGCAGCTTTGGCTGTTTGGGCAGCTGTGTTTGCTGCAGCTGCATAGGCTGCAGCAGTTGCTGCAGCTACTGCAACAGCAGACTTCAGCTTCTTTAGGACTGATTGAGGATCCTTAGGGTGTGCTACTGGGGTCTTATCCTTCTGTGCCCTATCTTTGTAGACTGTGTCCTTGGGAACTATGTCTTGGGGAACCTCATCTTTTGGGGCTCTGTCTTGGGGGCCCTCATCTTTTGATGCTCTGTGCTTGGGAGCTCCATTCTTGGAGGCTCTGTGGTAAGGCATCCTATCCCTGGGAATCCCACCCTGCGGCTCCCCTTCCTTTGGAATCTCCTCCTGGGAAGACTCTTCTTTGGGAATCTCCTCCTGGGAAGACTCTTCTTTGGAAATCTCCTCCTGGGAAGACTCTTCTTTGGGAATCTCCTCCTGGGAAGATTCCTGGGGAATCTCATCCTGGGAAGATTCTTCCTTGGGAATCCCACCCTTGGGAGCCTTTTCCTTGTGAATCCCATCCTGGGGAGCCTTTTCCTTGGGAATCCCATCCTGGGGAGCCTTTTCCTTGGGAATCCCATCCTGGGGAGCCTTTTCCCTGGGAATCCTATCCTGGGGAGCCTTTTCCTTGGGAATCCCATCCTGGGGAGCCTTTTCCTTGGGAATCCCATCCTGGGGAGCCTTTTCCTTGGGAATCCCATCCTGGGGAGCCTTTTCCTTGGGAATCCCACCCTTGGGAGCCTTTTCCTTGGGAATCCCATCCTGGGGAGCCTTTTCCTTGGGAATCCCATCCTGGGGAGCCTTTTCCTTGGGAATCCCCCCCTTGGGAGCCTTTTCCTTGGGAATCCCATCCTGGGGAGCCTTTTCCTTGGGAATCCCATCCTGGGGAGCCTTTTCCTTGGGAATCCCACCCTTGGGAGCCTTTTCCTTGGGAATCCCACCCTTGGGAGCCTTTTCCTTGGGAATCCCACCCTTGGGAGCCTCTTCCTTAGGGATGTCTTCTATATTCCCATATTCATATTCATCCTCTCTTTCTTCAAGATCTGAGAGCTTCTGGTTTCCTCTTTTAGGAAGACGGAGTTGTGGCTGAGGCCATGGTGGTCCAGCTTCCATGGCTGGGAAAGGAGCCCTATACATCTGGCCCCGAGGGCCAAATGGACCTAGACTAGGCTGGACGGTACCTGTATCCCACATAGGCCAAGCCCCAGGCCAGCCTCTTTGAGGTAAGGGCCATGCACCTGGGACAGCCAGTCCAGGTCTAGCCCAAGGGGCTGGGATGAAACCAGGTCTCCCAATAGGCCCTGGTACATGCCCAGGCCCAAATGCAGAGCCAGGGACAGACTCAGTCATGGAGACCTGAGCCTGCTCTAACCCCTGGGGGCCGCTAAACTCAGAGGCCTGGGTGAATTCCTCCTCATGGCCTCCTGTGGTTTCAAAATGCATGATGGTCTGCAAAGGGGTGGTACTGTGGATGGGGTGGGAGATAGGAGTACGGCCTTCATCCTCAAACTGCCCCACGGTAGACTCTGGAAGAGAGGTCATGCTCTGCCACATGTTGGACGGATCCAGTTCTGGCTTAGGTCCCTGCAGGGAAGGGGACCAGTTGACTGTCTGGTTTCATGGCCCCCCTTCCCCTTCCTCCTCCTCCACTCACCGGAGTGAACATGGCCTCATGGAGGCTACTCCAGAGCACCAGGTCTTCAGGTTGGGGGATGGCACCAACCTTGTTTTGGAGGGTAACCTGTGCAGTGGGATGGAGAATGAATGTTAACTAGGGTAGGGCTGGGGGGGTTGATAGCGTGGGTGTGGGTACCTATTATTGCTCACTGACACCCTTTCCAGACTACACTGTTCTCCATACCCATTCCAGACCCCAATGCCCCAGGCAAGAGACCAGAATCCCAGGATCTCACCACTTCCCGCTGCAGGGCACTCAACTTCCGGTTCTGTCCTTTCAAGTCTTCACAGACAAGCTCCATTCTTTCTGGGTTTACCTGTCCAGGAAGCCTAATATGAGGCGGGGTTACAGGTTCCGGTCCCAGCCGGTCTGCTTCTCACCATATTAGATGACTGACTTTGGAATGGATGAATAGAATTTCCCAGGAAAGAGAAGGGTTCCATAGATTAAAAAAAAAAAAAGTTTGGCAAGTGCTGGACTAAAAAACATTCAACAATCTCTGAGCTTTTCAGAACATTGACTAGATAGAACATTAAGAATCTTAGGTGGGGTGGGGCCTGGAGAGAAAGCTCAGTGGTTAAGAGCACTTGACTGCTCTTTCAGAGGACCTGGGTTCAATTTCCAGCAAGCACATGGTGGCTCACAACCATCTGTAATGAGGTCAGATTCCTTCCTCTGATGTGTATGAAGACAAAGATTCATACATAAAATACATGAATAAATAAATATTAAAGATAAATAAAGAAAAGAATCTTATCTGGGTAATGGTGGTGCAGGCCTTTAATCCAGCATTCAGGAAACAGAGGCAGGTGAATCTCTATGAGTTTGAGGTTAGCCTGGTCTACAGAGTGAGTTCCAGGACTACACAGAGAAACCCTGTTTCAAAACCAAACAGCAAAGAATCTTCAAGAGGAGAGTTGGCAATGTAGCTCAGTTGGTAAAAAGTACTTGTCAAGCATATCTGAGGCCCAAGGTTTATCCCCAATGCTGCATAAAACCAGGAGTGATTATGCATGCCTGTGTGCCTAGCACTGTGCTATGGAGCAGATCCACCAGAAGTCCTAAGTCACTCTCCACCACTTATTGGTCTGGAGGCCAGGCTGGGCTACTAGAGACCTGTTACAGAGCAGACAAAAATGGATCAGAACAATGAATCTGCAAGAGATGGGCCAAGAAGGAATTGTTTCTCAGACAGACTTGTCCCCAAGGTGTCCTTTCTAATTGTACTGCCTGGTTTAATGTGTCAACTTGAAACAAGCTGGAGTCATCAGAGGAAGGAGCCTCAGCTGAAGAAATGCCTCTTTGAGATCCAGCTGTAAGACATGGTGTAAGACACCAGTCTGTGGTGCATGATGTCATCCCTGGGCTGATGGTCCTGTGTTCTATAAGAAGGTGGGTTAGCTGGGCGTTGGTGGTGCACACCTTTAGTCCCAGCACTCAGGAGGCAGGGGCAGGCAGATCTCTGTGAGTTCGAGGCCAGCCTGGTCTACAGAGTGAGTTCCAGGACAGACTCCAAAGCTACACAGAGAAACCCTGTCTCAAAAAACAAACCAAAACAAAACAAAACAAAAACGTGGGAATCAGCATCCCTCCATGGCCTCTCCATCAGTGCCTGCCCCAGGAATCATGCCCTGTCTGAGTTCCTATCTATAGTGTGGAAGTGTAAGCCTAATAAACCCTTTCTTCCCTTACTTGCTTTTTGGTCACGATGTTTCATCATCCAAACTAAGTGTTTCACGGTCCTGCTTCCTGACCCATCCTCAGATCAGCCTGAGACTCAAATGTTACATTAAACCATATTCTTTTGGGTAAATGGCTCAGTCTCAGCCACTTTACTAGTGGAGGTGAACACCTAGCTCCTGACTTCAGCTTGATTTTGTCAGCTGTAGTCTGGAGGCTGCTGCCTCTTGCTCCTGGAATTCTGTGCCATTCCATGGTTGGTTAGGCTGTATTCATGTTGATGACATGAGTTACATAAGAACTTGTGTGTCTGTGTTGGCTAAGCTGTGTCCAGGCTGATGACATGGAATTATGTAATAGCTTGTGTGTCTGTCTGTTCTGGGTTTTTCCTGCCTTTAAGTGTGGATAGTGCTTCCAATGAGAGGAAAGCTGGGGACACTGAATTCTAGAGTTGCCAACTCGTAGACAACCCTAAACTTCCCAGCACTTGCATAGTAGCTTACAACCATCTGTATCTCCAGCTTTAGGGGATACCTTCTTCTGATACCTTCTTCTGGCCTCCGCAGACATTAGGCACACACATGATGCACAGACATAAAGGCAGACAAAACATTCATACACATAAAAAAATGTTTTGAGCAATTGAGAAAGTAAAACAATAAATTTTATTATTTTTCCTAAGTTGAGATGAACTGGGTCTCTGTTACTGATAACTGATGCTTAAGGGAGCAGAGGGAGGAATGTAGAGGGACCACAGACAGTTCAGGGGCAGGACAAACGGCTAGGGTGGGTTAAAAACCCTTCTCTTCCCTTTATGGTCACACTCTCTGACTAAAGACAGGCCTTCTAGAATTTTCCTTTCTGCCCAAGTCCCTGGAGGTCTAACCAGCATGTCAAGTAGAAGATAAAGATAGCTGGATGGGTACCTTTTCAAATATGTACTTCATCAGGTCCACATCCTTCTGGAGGGTTTCAACAGTGCTCTTGAGTACACGGAGGTCAGTGAGCAAATCCTGCAGGGTCTTCATAAACTGAATAGGAAGAAAAGGGGGGAAACCCAGGAATCGGGTGTGACAGGAATAAATCACATCAGAAGCTCTTGGTGACAGTCATCTAAGGAATCCTCTTGGTTCTCCAAAGGCTTAAGATGTATGCACAGACCAGCAAGGGACACTAAGACAACAACAGTGCTTCGAACTCCAGGCAGTATGGGTAGAAGAGTTCTTCATGTTAGGCTGTGTATATGTGTTGTATATTGGGTGTGTGTGTGTGTGTGTGTGTGTGTGTGTGTGTGTGTGTGTGTGTGTGTGGTATATTGGACATGGTAGGTCTTGAGTGAAGCATCGAAAGCAGCCCCCATGTGGGAGACCTTGGAGGATCAGAAGCAAGGGAGATGGGACTAGATTTGCATATTTATTTATTTTAATTTAAAATTGCCCATTGACTGACTGGCTGGCTTTTTGAGGCACAGTCTCACTGTATAGCCCACGCTGTCCTGGAACTTACTATGCAACCCACACTAACCCAGAATTCTCCCGCCTCTGCCTCCCAAGTCAAGTCCTGTGAATCCACAGTTTTCAAAGTTCTCTCTGACAGCATGTACAAACTGATTGGTTGGTGACCAAGGAAATCAGGGGCTTACCTAGAAAGGTGACCTCTGGGATGAAGCTCATGCTTGCAGTGCAGGACCATAGCTCAGCTCACAAAGACTGGGGCAGTTTCTGTGACTTTCTAGGTTTTGATACATGCTCTTAATGACTGAACCCTTGGCCAATTTTTAACACAAGCACCAAGATGATCCAGTGAGGGGAAGGATCATTTTTCTAGCAAATGGTGCCAGGAGAATCACATGTAAAAGTTGCTTCAAGGAGAGTGGTGGTGGTGAACACCTTCAATCCCAGCATTCACAGGGCAGAGGCAGGTGGATCTCTGAGTTTGAGGCCAGTGTGGTCTACAAAGCTACACAGAGAAACCTTGTCTTGAAAAAAAAAAAAAGTTGCATTGTATGTTAGCTCTGTCTGTAGCCCCAGATACTTGAGAGGCAGAGGGATCACTTAAACTAGGAGTTTGAGGCCAGTTTTAGGTGTGTGCTAGAGAGATGGCTCAGCACCTAAGGGTACTCGGTGCTTTCTAGAGGTACTAAGTTTAAGTCCCAGCACCCAAGCAACTCATGCTGTGGAATATTATTTTAACTGGGCAAAGATGTGTTTATGCTACATTTGTTTAATTATGTAAAGATGTGTTGTTGCTTCACCTTGCCTGCCTAAGGCACCTGAGTGATCTAATAAAAAGCTGAACAGCCAATAGCTTGGCAGTAGAGGGATAAGTGGGGCTGGCGGGCAGAGTGACAAAGGGAGGAGGAGGAATCTAGGCTCCAGAGAGAAGAAGAGAAGAGAACTAGGGAGAAAGAAAGGGAGACTCCTGGGGCCAGGCAGCCCCCAGACAGACTCGAGAAGCAGAGAAAAATACACAGAAGGGAAAAAAAAAAAAAAAAGGTAAGAAGTCCTGAGCAAAAGGTATATAAAGAGAGACACATTAAGTTAAAAGAACTAGCCAGATATGAGCCTAAGCTAGGCTGAACATTCATAACCAATAAGAAGTCTCAATATCATGATGTGGGAGCTGGTTGGTGTCACAAAGAAAGCCTGCTACAAACTTCAGAGGTTCTAGAACTCTCTTCTAGCCTCCAAAGGCAAATGCACTCGCTTGCACAGACACAAAATGTATACAACCAAAAAAAAAAAAAAAAAAAAAAAAAAAGTTTTTTTTGGAGACAGAGTCTTTCTATGTAGCCCTGGCTGTCCTGGAACTCAATGTGTAAACCAGGCTGGCCTCAAACTCATAAGAGATCTAGTTGCCTCTGCCTATGTGTATTGGGATTAGAGGTGTGCACCACCACACCTGGCTAAAAATATCTCTTTCTAAAGAACCTACAGAAACTTGTGCATCAATGTTCATAACAGCATTAGCCATACTAGCCCAAAATGATAAGAACCCAACTGTCCATCAGCTGATAAATTAAATGTAACAAATACATAGGAACACAATATTACTTGGCCATAAAATAACAAGGTACTGATAAATTCACCTTGAGATAAAATAAAATGCTGGGAGCTCAAGGGGCAGGAATGGGGTGTGACTGCCAATCATTAAAGAATTTCTTCTGGGGCTCTTGATAATGTTTTAAATTAGATCCCAAGAGTCACACGATTCTGTGAATATAATACAGCATAATTAATATTGGAATATTGGAGCTTGCACTGCTCATCACCACAAACACCAATGAGCAGAGACAAGAACTGAATCTGAGTTGTGCTTTGTTTGTAGACCTGGTGATTTAATGCCCTAAAGAAGCTGCCTTTAACCTCATCTCTAGCCAGAAGCCTACATACGGAGGCACAAAGGCAATTATCTTACCCCTCTGGTTAGGTCATCAGACCTGTGATGCTCTTGTCTCTGCTGTTAACATTCTTTGAATTTCCATTTCTGGAAACTGAGTCTAATCCATGTCTGCTAGCATCACCCCTGGGTTCCTCCAGGCCCCACCTAGACTGGAGAGTTAGCTCAGGACAAAAGCAAGCAAGCAACTATGTGTGTCCTAACCTACTCACAGCCATCCTAGAAGATGGAATACAAAATGCCTTACTTATCCCACCACACTCATAGCTGAATTATATACTATAAACACTTTAATATGTGAATTCTCAGTTCATGTGAAGAGTCTTAACAAACAGTACAATTCCAGCATTTTATTATTTTAGTTTAGTTTAGTTTAGTTTTAATGACAGGGTCTCACTATTTAGCTCTAACTGTCCTGGAAGTCACTCTGTATATAAACTAGGCTGGTCTTGAACTCACAGAGATCCACCTGCCTCTGCCTCTCAAGTGTTGGGATTAAAGGTGTGTGCTACAATGCCCAGTAATTTTTCCAGCATTTTAATTTTAGAGATATCACAACACACTCTACTATGCTGTTAAGAGTTACTGCTAGCCTGCCAGTGGTAGGGCACATCTTTAATCTCAGCACTCAGGACGCAGAGGCAGGTGGATCTCTGAGTTCTGAGTTCTAGGCCAGCCTGGTCTACAGAGAGTTCCAGGACAGCCAACACTTCAAAAAGAAACCCTGTCTCAAAAAACCAAAGAGTTACTGCTAACTCTGTAGAGAAAGGGACAATGATATACTCAGGTGGTTTCTAAGTCCTCATGTACTGTGGTGGGATGTGTTCTTCAGAGAGGCCGGTGAGTGAGAAGTACAGCCTACTGTCTAGTGATTCCTCTCTCCTGCCCCCCTTCAAGCCACCCAGGAACCAAATACCTGGAGCGGGAACACCCTCCCCTCACAAACACAGCTAAGCTCCAGGTAAGGCCTCACCAGAAATCCCAGCACCAGGAGTCAGGGGGATCAGGAGATCAACATCATCCTTGGCTACATAGCAAGTTTGAGGCCAGCCTTGGCTATATGAGATCCTATCTCTAAAGCAAACAACAATAAGTGCCCCCCCAAAAAAAACCCCAAACTACCTGGAAAAGATGGAGAATCTTTGGGGTACCCCATAAGTGAAGGCTGCATGGGAAAGTAGGGTTCTTTTCCCGTCTGAGTGTCTGTTCCGTGACCCATGCTGCTGCCTCACATGGGTGGGACATGCCCTGGATCTAGAAGAGGAGCTACAATCTGGTCCAGAGGCTAACCAGACTGGACTAGAAGCTGGGCTTGTTCAAACTGTGACTGCTCCCTCACCTTTTAAGAGGTGCCCCAAGGGCCTCCAAAGCACACACAGGCTGACACAGCCATATCCAGAGTTGTGAAAAATGGGAATGACAGCCCCTCCAAAGGAAGCTGAGTAACGGAAAACTACTTCACAACACTGTGGGAAGGGTTGACATCAGAGTTCCAAGTGTTTGTTACTACTGCCACCACAGCTGCAATCCCTTCTCTAAAACCAACACTTGTAAGCAATGTCATACAACCCGAATTCAAGTTAACTGTAAAGTATTTTAATTTACAGGATATATAACCTGTGCACTTTGGTTGGGGCGAGGAGAATATAGGGAATCTGGAACAATCTTTTTTTTTTCTTTCTGAGACAGGGTTTCTCTACATAGCGCTGACTGTCCTGGAACTCACTCTGTAGACAACTCACTCTGTAGACCTCACCACCTCACCTTTAATCCCAGCTGGAACAATCATAATAACAATGAATTATGTCATTCTTCATGTCCTCCTATGAAGCCGGGTGCCAGAGTCATTCATTATCTAAGAAAACCAACGTTTCAAACAGTCAGGGACCAACAAAAGCAGCTTTGTGGGGAGATGAGTAATCTGGGGGCGTATCGGGAGTGGGGGAGGTTTGGAGTGTCAGGAAGGTGTCTGCAATTTGGAGGAAGCCCGATAGAGAGCGCTAGTTCATGGGTAGCAGTGGTTAAATGCTCTGGCTGATAGGGCTGGCTGCGGTCTATCTAGAAAGGATGGCTGAGGCTGCCATAGAATATTGATTTTCTTCTTCCTTTTTCTCTTCTTTCCTTCCCTCCCCCTCTTCCTTCAGCTCTCTTTTCCTTACTCTCTCTCTTCCTGTGAAAGGGGTCTGGCAATCTAGCTACAGCTGGCCTGGAACCTGATATGTAGACCAAACTGACCTTGAAGTTAAGATAATCCTTCTGCCTCTCCAGCTCTCTGGTTACAGGCATGTGACTGGAGCCCAGGTTTCTCTTTCTTTCTTTCTTTCTTTCTTTCTTTCTTTCTTTCTTTCTTTCTTTCTTTCTTTCTTTCCTTTCTTCCTTTTTTTTTTTTTTGTTTGTTTGTTTGTTTTTCAAGACAGGGTTTCTCTCAAACTCACAGAGATCTGCTTACCAGTGCTGGGATTAAAGGTGTGTGCCATCACCACCCCAGAAACCCAGGTTTTCTAATGCAACAACCCTCACCTGGGTCACTGTGCACCTGCCAGTGTCTGGAGGTGTTTTCATTTGCTATAAGAAAGTGGTGGTTCTGGTGCATGGGGGTGTCACTTAGCACCCTCTATGCACAAGACAGTTCCAATCCACACAGAGCAATCCTATCCACAATGTCTATAGCACTGGGGTAGAGAAGCCAAAATGTGCCAACCTTGAAACCCTACCCTCCATCCCCCGCCAAGGCCTCTTGGCTGCTTTGGGGAAGAAGCTGTCTGGAGTCTGTGTTAGTTTCCCAGGCACCATTTGCCTTGTCTGGAGTGGGTACTGAGAGCAATCTGTTCTTGTTCCCTTGAAGGGGTGATTACTAAGTGTGACAGTCACCCAGCCAGCTCAGAGAAAGGGGGTGGGAGGGTTCAATAGCAGCAGCTCTCAGCATCTCTGTGATGGCCTGCCTGCCATCGTCACTGGTGTGCATACACTTAGTGAAGCCAAGCAGCTTTCACTGTTCTTGCTCTGGCTACCATGGCAACCTCTTTCAATGGGTCATTGTGGTAACGTTGGGCAACTGCAGTCAGGCTAGGATTGGCTAGGACATTCCTACTCCGTAAAAACAGTCCTGTGAAGGTTTTAGTGCCATGTCTGAACCTGTCCAAGAGCCCTCTCCAGAGCTGGACAGGTCATCTTGCTCAGCTACTCAGGTCACTTGAGAATTCTAGAAGCATTTATTCACCAAAGCCAAAGACCATGGAGGCAGGCTGTGGCTAGCACTTCTGATATCTGTGTCCACCTGTCCTGCCACAGGCCAGGCCATCAGGGACAGCCTTGTCTCCAGCAGTGTTGTCTTGAAGCCTAACAAGGCTGATGTTGGCCTGGCACACCTGCTCTGTTCTGCTCCTGCACACATACCTTTCCTACCATTTTGCATAGTTTAAGGACATTTTATTCCTTAAAGAGAATAAAGAGAAAACCCTTTATCGGTTAGCAGTCACCCCTCAAGCTGCTTCTTCCTAGAAACCACAAATCCACTCTCTGGCTCTCTGAACTTGCCTCTTCTAGACACTTTATATAAATGGATTCTCACAGCTTGTATTTTCAGCTCCTCCCCTCAGTAGGATGATTGACATCCCTTCTTGTGTTGCTTCATCTTTTGTCTGGTGTCAGACCTGGCTGTGTTGGCCAGATAGGGTCCCTGCTCCCTCCAGCTCTCCACAGGCTCAGGCCCCTGTGTCGCAGGGCTTCCTGACTCACTGATACTGTTTCCCCTCCTCCCCCATTTTCCTGTTCAGACTAATCTCTGAATGATAATAACGATGGTAAGCACAGGCAGGGCACCTAGAATGTGGCACTGTATGATTTATAGTTAGTGAGAAACCTTTTTATTTTTAAAGATGGACACTCATGTGGTCCAGACTGATCCTGAACTATATTTATGAAGGATGATCTTGAATCACAGACCTTCTTCCTACACTACTCAAGGATGCTGCCTCCACACCTGGTTTATGTGCTGTGGTGGAACCCAGGACTCATGCCAACTGAGCTATATTTTCAGCCCCAGTTCATGTGAATTCCAGCTACAATCCTGGGAGGAGGAAACATCCATCCACAGTTATCAAGCCCCACCCTTCCCCCACTAGAGAAAAGGGCTGGGGTTATCTCACAAACCCAAGCCCTCCGTTGCTCATTTTGTCAGGTATTTGCTGACTTCTCTGTTTTGACCTGTAATGACCTCGTTTCTTTGTAATGACCTCATCTGCTCAGTTAACCTGTGCCTCCTTTTCTCCATCTGAAAACTAGAATTAATAAGCACACACCTCACAGTTACTGCAGGCCTTAAAGGTGCAACAGAGGCAAAGTGTGTAGCTCCCATGATACACAGTGAGCATTCGATTTTCCTGAGCAGGGAGCAGAGGGGAGGGGAGGAAATGGGACTGGGCCTGGCAGTGGTGGCTCATGCCTTTAATATCAGCGCTCGGGAGGTAGAGGCAGGTAGATCTCTGTGAGTTCGAGGCCAGCCTGGTCTACAAAGTGAATTCTAAGACAGCCAGGACTGCACAAAGAAATACTGTTTTGGAAAAAAAAAACCACTAAAAACAAAATATCTTTATGTGTCTTATATGATGGTGTGTAAGTATGGGTACACATCTGCTGTCAATATGGGGTCAAAGTTCAACCTCAGGTAGTGCCTCTTCTACCACCTGGTTTGAGGCTATGTGTGACAGGATAACTGGCCCTTGATTTCTGAGAATTTTCCTGTTTCTTCCTCTCAACTCATTGTAATTGAACTGGAAATGGACCTAGAAAGTTGTCTCAGCAATTAAGAGCTTTTACTATTCTTACAGAGGTCCCAAATTCAATTCCCAGCACCAGGGAGATCTGACATCTTCTCTCCTTCACGGGTACCTCCACACATGTGTACACAAACAAACACACAGTCCACACTTACACATGAGAGAGGGGGGAGGAAAAGGGAGGAAGACAGAGAATTTAAAAGAGAATTGACATTACAGCAACAGGCTACTGTATCTGCCTTTTACCTGGGTTCAGGAGATCTGAAGTCAGCCTCATGTTTATATAGCAAGGGCTTTACCCACTGACTCATCTCCACATCCAATCAGCCGATTTAATTAAACAATTCGTGGTACTGAGTCCATAGATAAAGTTCAATATCCATCACTTTGGTGGAGTTTCAAACATCTCCATCACTCCAAAAATGAAACCACATATCCTGGAAACTGCCCCTCAGCCTTCTGGGTATGTATGTTTGCCTATTCGGGACATTTCACAACAATGCAATCCTATATTATGTTGCCTGTTGTTCATGGCTTTTTCCCTCTGTACACGCATGACTAAGGTCCTTGGCTTCTGTGTGACTGCAAGCTTTCCTAATCTCTCCATAAGTGGATATATCCCATCACAAGGGTAGGGAGGGGACAAGATGTCCAGGAGGAGAGGCAGGGTCTCCAAGCGGGAGTTTACCTTTGCTATGGCTTCCTCATTGCCCTCCACTCTCTTGAGGAGCTTGATCATATTCCACATTTCCTCAGCCGGCCTGTTGACCCCTTGGCTGGCTTCCAGCAGCTGTGTGGTAGAGGGCATGGTCTGCATCACAGACATTTGGCTCTCTAGCTTGTTGATGCGGTCTACCACATGGTCGAAGATGTTGCTGAGCCTCTTCATGGGGTTGACGATGGGCTGGGCATCCCCCTCCCTGGGCATGATCACCACCTGTGAGGTCTGAAGGAAATCCTCTTCCCCCGAAAGGACTTTCTTGAGCCCAGCGATTTGGATGTGCTCCAGGATGCCCTCGATCAGGAGATGAAGGGCCTTGAAGTTCACTACCCCACACTGTGGTATGGCTATGTTGGCCAGCTCCGAGAACGTGACCGAGAAACTCATCCTGCCAGGGGTTGGGTTGATGTGGCAAGGCTCCTGAGTATCCTTGGGACAAGTGGTAGCTTTCAATTATTTGAACTGCTACAAAGATAGGTCCCGAGAGGCTCAGGGTGGCAAGTCACTCCAGTCAGCAAGGAATGGCCTCTCTCCTTGTCAGAACTCAGATCTGAGTTTCTGGTTGCTAAGACACCAAAGAACATGGTCGAGTGGGCATGCTTCCGAGAGCCCAGTGTGGGGTGGGTGCTCATAGGTGAGCCTCACCTAGAGGTATTCGACGATATTTGACAATGCTTCAGGAGTGAATGACAGACTTCCACTCAAGCCATCTGATTTTATAAGACTTATGATGCACATAAGTCTTATAAGGCACACAGGGGGTGATGGAAAGGCATCTCACTCCTCAGAAGTCTCTGAAATCAGTATAGAATACAATTTTTATGGAGTCATAAAGGTCCAGATTTTAAGAAAAGAGGATGAGGAAAAAGCCTGAAGAAAAGAGCCTTAAGCTGGTTTCTGGATGTGGCCAAAGAATGTTCCACCCCACCCCTCAGACCCTTATTCCTGGTGAGGTCATGTTATGCTCAAGGGTTGTATATTCCGGTAGCCCAAGTGATAATGCCTCTTGGCATGTGTAACATGTTAGCCTTCATTTCTGGGCATGATGGGCCACACCTTTAGTTCTAGTGCTCAGGAGGAAACAACGGGCAGATCTCTGAGTTTGGGGCCAGCCTGGTCTACAGAGCAAGTTCCAGGACAGCCAGGGCTACACAGACACAGAGAAACAGCATCTTGAGAAAAAAAAAATGATGCTGGGCTTCATATGTCCTTCTAGATGTGTGTTAGTAGGGGTTTCCCAGGGAGAACAACAAGGTGAAATGGCAGAGACATGTGCCAGGGTTTACAAGCATCGCCTCTTGTGGTTATGGAGACTGAAGTCCCATGACAAAATGTCTGTATGCTGCAGAACCTCCAATTCTGGCAGTGTGACTTAGGTCAAGTCTCATAGACTTCATAACCAAGGAAGCCCATTGTTGCATGAACTGAGTCAAAGGCTCCTGAGACTCTGGATACAGAGAGCATAGGAGTCCAAAGGCAGGGGAGGAGGGATGTAGCTCAGCTCCTGGACTTAAATGGACATATCTGACCTTTCTATTTTATTTTTACTCTTTTTTTGTTTTGAGACAGGTTTCTCTGTATCTTTGGAGCCTGTCTTGGCATTTGCTCTCTAGGCCAGGCTGGCTTCAAATTCACAGAGTGAGTGCTGGGATTAAAGATGTGTGCCAACACTGCCCTGCCTTTATTTTATTCTGTGCCCATGAGTTGCCTTACAGTCTGACTATTGGTCTTGGAGATCTGGCTGGCCCACAAACCCCCACCCCCAGAATCTGCCCGTTTCTGCCCCTGGTGCTGGAGTTAGACAAATGCCACCATGCCTTACTTTTTGTACAGTGCTAGGAATCTGAACTCAGATCCACATTGTTGCACAGCAAGCACTTTACCCACTGACCTATTTCCCAAGCCCAGACATCATATGCTCTCTAGGGAATGGCGCTAAGGTTCTTACTGTGCTGTGGGATATAAAAATGCAAGTGCTGCCTTGATATTCAGATCACACATGCCCTTGATGTCTTTGGACAGAAATGGCTCACCCAGCAGGAAAGGCTTCTCTTCTGTCAGCTATGCTCAGACTTGCCAATCTCATCTTTGGGGTTCTCTTTATAACCTACCACTTCTTTTTGTGGGAAACTGGAGGTATATTACAACCTAGTCACCACTAAGCCTGCTTCCCACATGCCTTCTAGTTCCCTTTGCAACCTCATGCATCTGCATGTCCTCACATGAGCTACGAGTACATGTGACTAGAGGTACACACCTGATGTCATCAGCATTGTGTTTTAGGTCATCTCTCATTATGGAGGGTGGGTGCCCCCTCCACAGTGAGGGACAAAAAAGAGACAGTAACCTAACATCGTCTTGCTACAGGTACTTCCAAGCGGTCCTGGTGAAGAGAACTGAGTTTGTTAATTTAGAAATATGTTTCTGTGGCCTAAGCCATGTGTTACAATGGAAATTTAAGGGAGCATTCTCCAAATGGACAAGGAAAGACAATGGAGATGGCAACTAGTTTATGACACAGTGTGATAGGTATGCCTGGGCCATACAAAGAATTCAGAGGTACTCAAACAGATTGTGGCCATTCAGAGCCAGCCTTTTTTTTTTCTTTTGAATTCTCAGCATCTCAGCACCTGAACCATTTCTTCTTCTTCTCTTCTTCTTCTTCTTCTTCTTCTTCTTCTTCTTCTTCTTCCTCTTCCTCTTCCTCTTCCTCTTCCTCTTCCTCCTTCATTTTTGATTTTTCTGAGACAAAGTTTCCCTATATAACAGTCCTGGCTGTCCTGGAACTCTCTTTGTAGACCAGGCTGTTCTTGAACTTATAGAGATCCGCCTGCCTCTGCCTTCTGAGTGGTGGGATTAAAGGTGTGTGCCATCACTGCCTGACAGTAATTTTAACAGTCTTGGTGTGGCGCATCCTTACATGGCCCCAGGGATGGACTTGAAATAGGGGTAGCTAGGGAATGAAAAAAGACAAACACAGGTAGACACACAGAAATACAGGGATCAGATGGACTCTCAGATGGAGGGTCCGAAATACTCTGGAAGCTCAGGGAGTTTATTATATAGAGCTGAATAGAGAGGTGGGGTTACTGTATACAAACTGGACAAGGAAGCAGGGCAATCACATATAGATAAATGTGGAGGCAGGTTTACACTGTTGAGCTGAATCAATGAGGCAGGATAGATAATCTTCAGAGAGGAGGTCTCAGCCGCTGAGCATCTTCAGGCCATAAATACCCTCCAAGAAAAAGCTATAATGGCTTATTTATTTATTTATTTATTTATTTATTTTTGAGACAGGGTTTCTCTATAGCTTTGGAGCCTGTCCTGCAACTCTCTCTGTAGACCAGGCTGGCCTTGAACTCACAGAGATTCACCTGCCTCTGCCTCCCGAGTGCTAGGACTAAAGTTATGTGCCACCACCACCCAGCTATGGCTATTTTCTACACACATGTACTACAAGAGACAACTTTGCCATCCTGGGCTTCATCCTTTGCCGTTTCCCTCTGGGTTCTGATATGGCTGTGTTGTATCCACAGCATTTACTCAGGGCTTTCTCCACTCTCCACAGTTCTCCCTTTCTTATATCTTAGATGTTCAGGATGTGAAAGGATCAGTATTGGCACAAGACACCCAAGACCAAGTTCTCAGCACAAAGGAGATTTATTTGCCCCAGTGGACAAAGGACAGGGAATAAGAGACAAAGACAGGAGCTAGAGGAAGAAGGAACAAGAGGAAGGAGGAAGGGATATTTATCCTGGAGGGACACAGGACTACCTCTGGATAGAGAGGAGACAGACATGGCCCATAGGCAAATGGCAGTTTATAAAGGTAAAGAGGGGTGGTGTCTGGAGGAATGTCTCAGTGGTTAAGAGCACTGGCTGCTCTTCCAGAGGATTTGGGTTCAATTCTCAGCACCCACATGGCATTTCACAGCTGTCTGTAACCTCAGTTTCAGGGGACCCGACACCCTCACAAGGACACAAATGCAGACAAAGCATCAATTCTCATAAATAAAGAAAGGAAGGAAGGAAGGAAGGAAGGAAGGAAGAAAGAAAGAAAGAAAGAAAGAAAGAAAGAAAGAAAGAAAGAAAGGAAGGAAGGAAGAAAAGAAAATATTAAGATAAAATAAAGGTAAAAGGGAAAACTCCATGTTAGGATAAATTGGTTTGATTTGACTGGGCATGTTAATTAGGGTAGGTGAAAGTGGGCTTTTGATTCTGGTCTCAATACTTAGCTGGACCTTGGTAGTCAACCTCAAGAGGAGTAAGTGGCCAAATAAGGGACTAGACACCTTGGTGGCAAGTTTTAGGAATGTAATCTAAAGGTTAGCAAATAAAAGGGAGTGGGGGAAGGGCAAGATGTGTCCTCCTAGAGTCCCTTCAGGATGGGCCTTCACTCTCAGTCCGGGCAGTTCAGCGCTCAGCACAAGACTGCAAGGCTAAGAGGGAAGATCATAACAGCCACTATGCCCATCAGACACAAAAGGATTATTTCAACAGTTTTAAGGGATTGGAGCCTTGAAGCTTGACAAGCTTGTTCAGGATCCTTTTCACAATATTAGTGGGAGAAAACACTCTGATTACAAACCTTTTGTTTTTTCTAGGATGTGCCCACATAATGACGTAACTGGCCATACGCACGGTATCACAGCTCCAATTAATTCCCAACTATCCTACTAAAGCTGCAGGGCTGTACACACGGAAGAGTTAAAGGGAGAATTGGCACTCCAGATGGTTAGAGCACTACACCCCCAAAACCGAAGGACTCATTAGTATAAATAGGTGTGGAAGGATGTGTCCAAGTCACTGGGTGAAAAAGCATCTGCTCAGGAGGCTTCTCCCTTGGTCATATTACATTCAAGGATACAGTTAGCAGACACACAGCGTTTCCCTCCATCTGACTGCTCTTAGTGCATGCCTTCTCGTCCTGAGCAGGAATCTGCAGCCACTGAAGTTTCTGTCCCTTTCCTTGCCAGCTGCCTACCCCCACCCCCAGCTGCTTGGCAAGATTGCACATGCTGCACTCTGCCAGACTCTTGTGAGTCAGGCTGCAGCTTAAGTGAAAGCATGCTCAGATCCCAGTGCTGTGTACCCACTCCTCATGGTTTAAATTTATTTTTGAAGTAGCCAAATTCACCGCCCCCATCCCTAGAAACCAAGGGACATCTCCTGAATGCAGCCCAGGAAACCATGGAGAAGCAATGGCCTCCACTTCACTTTTGAGTTTTCCCAAGAGCTTTCAAAGTCCTGACATACAACAAATACCCTCTCTCTAGATTTTAATATCAAAACTCTCTTTCAAGTATTAACATGTAATTGCCTCTCTAGCTTCTCCCTGTCCCAACATTTCACAGTGGATGCTTAGCATTGTACCTCCCCCTTCCTTTTTACTTATTTATTTATTATTACTTCCCCCTTCCTTTGTTTCTGTCTTTCTCTACTCTCGTTTATTCCCTCCCTGCAGTTCTTCTTTTATCTGTGTAAGCTCTGTTGGGAAGGTTCCATCATCCTCACCATGATGGACTGTACCTTCTGGCTGTGAGCCAAACAAAACCCAAAGCTCACCACACCTTTTTTTTTTTTTTTGGTTTTTTAAGACAGGGTATCTGTTGCCGCAGGTCTCACCGCAGGTCTCACCGCCGGCCTCCTGGTCCTGCCGCCAGTCCTGCAGCCACGTGTGCCCCAAATAACATTCAGAGACTCTGTATTTGATACAATCCTGTTGGCCAATTACCATTACTGTTTATGGGCTAGCTCTGCCTTAATTATTAACCCATTTCTACTTATCTAAGTATTTCCACGTGGTCGTCTTATCGGGGAGCCGCGCGGCAGGCTTCCTGCTTCTTCCCGGGCTACATCTCGACTCCACCCTACTTCCTCTCTCCTCCTCCTGTTCTCCTAGCCCCGCCTATCTAGTTTTCGATTGGCCACAGTGCTTTATTAACCAGTATGAGAAACATATATACAGAATAACATATATACAGAACAACATGCTGTAACATAATGGTGTCAGAAGCAGGATTGAGAACTTTCATTTAAAACTTAACAAAAGCTTAAAAATGTTTTAGAAACAAAGGAACAGAGACTAGCAAGACTTCTTAGTAGCAGCATTTTCTCATTTGGATTTGTTTTGCTGTAGAAGAGATTTGCGCGGCTCCTTTAAGGGAGGTTTCCAAAATTAGCATAAGCGGCAAAAAAGCCGCCTTGCTTTTAAAGAGCTCTGCTAACAATTCATTGGTGTGTATGAGAGCTGCAATGAAAGTTTACACTGTGTTTTAAAAAATACGCTGGCTTGGGAGAGAAAAAGAAACGGGATACAATGGTTTAAAAAAGAAACAAGGAAATTAAATAGATGGCTATGATGGCGCACACCATTAATCCCAGCACTCGGGAGACAGATGCAAGCAGATCTCTGTGATTTCAAAGCAAACCTGATATGCAATGAATTCCAGGACAGATAAAAGTTACATAGAGAAACCTTGTCTCAAAATATGCAAAAATAGAAGTAGAAGAAATAGAGTAATAAAAAAGCCACGTAAAAATGGAAAGCACAGAGAAATTTTGGATACTATACGCGATTCTGTTGTCTTTAAATTATTTGATTGCTGAGAAAATAACTACTGATAAAAGAAATGCTGCTGGATTAATTCAATTTATATATTTAAAAAATGCTTTGACTCAAAAATTTAAGCCTAAGGACAAATTACTGGGGAAAAGGATTTCTATTTTTGTTTCCACAGAAAATGAAAAGCTATGGATTTCTTCCAGACTTATGTGGTTTGATCAAGCCAGACCCCCTGAAACAGTGCCCCAGATGATCCAACATTCAAAGCAATTGAGACAAAGCCTTGCAGACTACAGCCAAGATTTCTGCGTCTTCTTAGGATCCCCATGACAGCGCCCTCTACCAGCAGGAAGTAGTTTGGAAAGAACGACTCCCAAATTCCCAAATATTGTTTATAAATGTTTGTTTTCATTTAAAAAGGACTTGGTTATAAATGGCTATAACCACAAACAATCTTTTTAAAGGTAAAAATGGAATTATGGTATAGATATGAATACTTTGCTTTGGAATGGATTTTCTTTTATTGATACAATTTATGGTCAATTTTGTGATATGTATATTTCTCCTCTTGTTTAGGTATTGTGTTTATATAGCTCATTGGAAAATGTAATGTATAATTTAGTACAGATTAGAGAATTACCTATGATAGTCAAAACTTATAGTTAAGTTAGTTAGGATTTCTAGATATGCAGAGATGTATTTGAGATGAATAGGCATTCTTCAAACCTTTCAAAGACCTACAGAATATGGCATTTAAAATGGTTTAGGGTTTTTCTTGACAGTGAGGCACAACTGCTCCTGGTAACACCACCTACAGAAGAAAGGAAGATGGACATCGAAGAAACACATTATGGACTTTGCTTCTAATATGGCAAGACTAGCCATTTGAGCAAGGTACTGCTCTTCTGGACTGTTTGACTTTATGTTGTAGAAACTGGACATGCAGGACCCGCAAAAAGGTGACTGCTGATGCAAGATGGACATTGCTACAGGATTCCTGCTTCATGGAAGAGGCTGCAAGACAGCCAGACAGTCTACAGGACACAGAGAAAAGTTTCCTGCCTTGTGGAGGAGTCTGGACACACACTATGGCCTATGGGCTGAAGATGGAACATTACAGAAGAACTTTGGGTGACTGACCAGGCAATGAGTTGTCTCTGTCATTTCCAGAGTTTATATATTATCCTTCTGTGGTCTTTGATGGAGTTGAAGACAGGTAGTTATGGTTATAGTTTTCCTTAGTTAGGATTAAAGATAAGTTACATATAGGACTTTATTTAGACTGACAAAGATAGGATAGATGATATTTTCTTTAAGTCTTACAAAATGTTAATGGACTAAATATTGTTTACTGTGATTCTTATTTGATAACTGTTGTATGGTATATTTTGCTATGTTAAGGTTAAACCCCTTCTTTTACTTTAGACAGAAAAGAGGAGATGATGGGAGATGTTATTCTGTATATATGTTTCTCATACTGGTTAATAAAGCCCTGTGGCCAATAGGAAACAAGATAGGCGGGGCTAGGAGACCAGGAGGAGGAAAGAGGAAGTAGTAGGGAGGAGTCAAGATGTAGCCCGGGAAGGAGCAGGACGCCTGCCGTGCGGCTCCCCGATAAGAGGACCACGTGGAAATACTTAGATAAGTAGAAATGGGTTAATAATTAAGGCAGAGCTAGCCCATAAACAATAATGGTAACTGGCCAACAGGATTGTATCAAATACAGAGTCTGTGAGTGTTATTTGGGGCTGGCGCGGCTGTGGGCCCACTTGGCGGCAGGACCAGGAGGCCCGCGGGGAACCTGCCGTAACAGGTATCTCTGTGTAGCTTTTGGATCCTGACCTAGAACTCATTCTGTAGACCACCTGGCCTCTAACTTACAGATCCACCTGCCTCTGCCTCAGGAGTTCTGGGATCAAAGGCGTGCACTACCACCACCTACCCCAAAAGCCCTTCTAAAATACTCTGCTTTAAGAAAAAATTCCCCTTTTATATTGAAAAGAGATTATTTTCTTATATAAGAACCCTGATATAGTTTCCACTCCATCTACTTCTCCCTGCACTGCCTTACCTTCTCTCCCCTCAGTATCTACTCCCTTTCTGTCATTAGAAAACAGGAAACAATGAAACATAACAAAATAAAATAAAGCAAAAGCCATCCTATGGAAGTTGGACAAGACAACCCAATAGAAGGAAAAGAGTTTCAAGAGTCATAGTAACAGGAACATTGCCTAAGAAACACAAAGCATCATGCTCTGTGTTCACTGAGATGCTTGGTGCATAGACGAGAGAGGCTTCATTAAAAAAAAAAAAAAAAAAAAAAAAAAAAAAGCAGAGAGAAAGAAGAGTGTCAGAAGTTCAAGAGCATCCTTGCTGCACAGCAAATCTGAGGCCAGCCTAGCATGCATGAGACCCTGACCAAAAAGAAAAAAAGGGGTAGGAGCTTAACTAGTTTTCATCCACTGTTTCTTGGAAATTCATTTTCTTCCCTGTATAGCAAGCAGTTACAGACATGCTGTCAGACTGGAAGGAAAACCCCTTGTCTCTGTACTTTTACATAGATGCCCAACAGGAATATTCACATATAATATTGAAGGTTATTTGTAACGTCAGGATGCATAAAAGCCAAAATCCTCACAAATACCCAGGATAGCAAAATAGACAAAGGGCTAGTGAGAGTCCTCTAGGGGTAATTGTTTGCTGCCAACTCTGAGGACTTGAGTTCAATCCCTGGATCCACATGGAAGACAGGGAGAACCAAGTGCTATGAGCTGTCCCTCTGCTCTTCAAATGCACTGTAGTGCATGTGCTCACATGTGCCTCCACTCCATTAATAATATAGTAAACAATTTTATTTTTTTGTGTTTGTTTTTGTTTTTTTTCGAAATAGAGTTTCTCTGCCGCTTTGGAGCCTGTCCTGGAATTAGCTCTTGTAAACCAGGCTGGTCTCGAACTCACAGAGAACCACCTGCCTCTACCTTCAGAGTGCTAGGACTGAAGAGGCATGCACCACCACTGCCTGACAATAATAAACAATTTTAAAACAAAACTGTGGCACAGTTAAACAATGGACACAGAAATTGGAGGGAAGATTCATAACTATGCCACAACTCGGGCAACTTCTGTGGTGATATATTATTTATGATTTACTAAAGCTTGCCTGAGGGTTCAGAAAGCAAAGTCAGCCATAAACCATTGAAGCCAGGCACATGCCTTTAATCCCTGCAGTCAGAAGCTAGGAGTTAGTGGTATATACCTTTAATCCTAGGACTCAGGATTAAGGGGTAGGCAGATCTCCACATGGTGCTGGGTGGTGGTGACTCCTTTAGTCCCAGCATTCGAGAAGTAGAGACCAGCCTGGTCAAGAGCTAGTTCCAGGACAGCCTCCAAAACTGCACAGTGAAACTCTGTCTCGAAAAACAAAAAACAAAACAGAAAGAGGTAGACAGATCTCTGTGAGTCCAAGGTCACCCAGAGACACAAGATTAATCCAGTCCTAAAGAAAAACAGCTTACACAGAGATGATCTCGGCATCTGGGATCGCATACCTTTAATCCCTGCATCAGCGAGGTATATAAGACAGGAGCAAGGCTTCAGTACCAGACATTCATTCTCCAGCCACTCCAAGGAGAGGCAGCGGGGTCAGCCCATTCAGCCTGAGGTAGAGTAAGAGCTAGTGGCCTGCTACTTTGCTTTTCTGTTCTTCAGCTTGAAGTTTGAACTCCAATATCAGTATCTGCATCATTTATTTTTTGTGTTACAAACTTTCACAGATATAAACACAGGCAAAAGAAGCCATATTTAATCAACTTTACCTTGCTTGAATCCATTGTTATAAAATGTACAAGCATGAGCTGGGTGTGGTATTGTGTGGGTGCCCATAAAGATGGCTACACTCTCATCTTGGCACAAGGATAGAGAGTTCAAAACTATCCTCAGCAAGTCATAAGACCCAAAGGTCAAAGGTGTAATTGCAGTAGGATGTTTGGCTGTCTTATTCTAAAGAAGGTGCGGCTACTCCTGATTCTCAAGGCTAGGTAGGGAACAAGAAGTTGGAGCTAAGGTGTGGTTACTGAACCCTTAGAATAAGTGAGGAAGAAAAGTCTGTTTGTTCCATATACATGATACTGCGTTCCCTTTTTGGATAAGGTATATAAGAGTGATGGAAAATAAACTTGTGGCATTTCAGTATTGACTGATCTGCCCTCCTGACCTTTATTCTGTGTGTCTGTCTTTTTTTTTATTGTCTATAGAGCCTTTCCCTCATCCACACTTCCCCCACTCAGGTATGAACTTGGGGCCGCTCGGCTGGTTCCCGATTGCAGCCCCACAAAGACAGCTTCCAACAGTAGTGCACTTCTTTAATCCCAGTACTGGGAAGCAGAGGCAAGTGAACCTCTGTGAGTTTGAGGCCATCCTGGTCTACAGAGCTAGTTCCAGGAGATGCTCTAAAGCTACACAGAAAAACCCTGTCTCAGGGAGAAAAAAAAAAAAAAAATCCCAGGACCTGAGAAGCACCGTCAGAACATTGCAAGTTAAAGACCAGGCTCATTACAGAATTTGAGCTATATATTTAGAGCTTCTCCGAACACCGATGACTCGTGATGTAAATTTCAGTTCTTACCTAACATGTGCGAGAGCCTGAGTTGGATCATCATTACAAGAACAAACAAACCTCTGATTATTTATAACCACCTAATAATGATGCCACAATGTGTGTTCCACAAGATCACTGGTACCACCTGAGGGAGTCCTCTGTCCTGTCCTGCACAGGGTGTACAGAGAATGCTGTGAAGAATTAGCCTGGGTTCAACCACACTCTGTCCAGCTTGTGTGTGTTTATTCACATGCAGTCTTGGAGAGTAGCTTAGGTAGTGAGGTCTATCGTACACTAGAATCCTAAGACATGGGTGCTGGGGGGCGCTGGCCCTGACTGTGCCCTTTAATCACCTTCACCAGCTGCCCCCTCCATGTATACTTGAGAGCCAGAGGGAAACATTTCTAGGCTGTCTGTTGAAATGAATGAAGGTGAATTTGCAAAGTGGTTGGCTTGGTGCCCAATACACACTGTTCAATGATATTAATTGTGTTTCTCAAAATGAGTGCATGATTTTGTTGGAGGTTTTCAAGCCAAGGGAGCATAAACTCATTAAGTTGGGTGGCAGGAGAAAGCAGAGAATACAATGCAATAGGGAAAAATGCCTCCTGACTGTTCAGTCTGTTTCAGTGAACACACTGCACTCATAACACCCCTCAGTCAACTAGGGCCGCTGTGTTATAAAATTTATATACTGTAGGGGCCATCCTGCTCCAACTGCTAGGAATGGAACCCAGGGCCTTACTAGGCAAGTGCTCTACTTCAGAGGCATACCCCAACCTTTCTAACAGACTGGAAAACAACTCATTGACTTCTGTTGAGTATAATGAGTGGGAAAGACCACAGGCAGCAGGGCATGCTCTGTGCACCAACTTGGTGCTGACTGCACTAGTGACTGAGATTGATGAAAACCTAGTGTAAGACCCTCAGAATGAGGAGTCTCCCCATTTTGGTCGGTACCCCCAAGAGAACTCAATGTCCAGTCCAGTTGATGCAACACACAAGAGGCTTTAATGAACGGGAAACATTTGTGCAAACGGGCTCCCTCAGCACACAGGCTAGAGAAGCAACATTTTCTGGGTGCAGGTACTTCTAAAGGAAAAAAACCCAAGCTTAGTGTGGGGCTGTGACCCCCTGTTCGTGAGGGTTCTCCCCTTGAGGCCAGATGGTCTCACTGTTAGGGTCAGCAGACCTTAGGGCTTCTTAGTGGTGTGCTAATTAATCTTGTCTAAGCAAACTGGAGTTGCAGCTAACTCTTTTGTTTCTTAAGGACTTATTTACCACCTGCTGACACACTGAAAGGAGGGGCAGTGTGAATTCTTGGTATTTTGCTATCTTAGGGCCTTGTGAGGGAAAGTTGCCTGTGGTTAGCAAATTCCAACAAAACTGATAGTGGTCTGGGTTAGCTTTCCAGGTCAGACTGCCCTTCATTTTAAGTGGGGGTTTCCTTAACTTTACTTTTGGTCTTTCACTAGCAGGCCAGTGTGCGGTGTGGAGATAGATATGGAGCCCATGTACTTGCAGCTGCTAGCTGTGCACTCCATCTCTGAGCTGCAGCCTCAGGCCCACAGTGCACACTGCTTTATGGAATCCCAGTGTGTAACTCATCTTGGTTGACTGTGACAAGGTCTCATTATGTAGCACAGCCTGGCCTCCTTGAACTCCCAATCTTCTTGCCTCAGCCAGGTTGGTGCCCAAGTGTTGAGATTGCACATGGCTCATCAGGTCTAAATTTAATTCTGGCCTGGAAGGATATAACATACAAAGACAGGCAAGAAGGGATTTGGCCACATCCTTTGTGTCACTGCATTGAGAACTGGCTTTGGAGTTTCTCAGCCCTGATGTTCTTACCTTTGGGCTGTTCACAGATATTTGGGAAGAGCTAATAAGATAGCTCAGTGGGTAAAGGCACATGCTGTGCAGCCTGACAACCTGGGTTTGCTCGCCAGAAGTCACACGGTATAAGGATAGAACGCAATTCTCACTCGTCCTCTGACCTGCACACAAATGCCGTGGCATGTGTGCATCCACACACATACATGCAATAAACAAAGGCTTTTAAAAAGTGCTTGGGAACTGTTGGGGCTACTGTGGAGATCAAAAGTTCCACCCAACAGCAGAAGAGTAATGACCTGGCAGTTGGGCCACCAGGTACACAGGTATCTGTCACTGAAGTCATGCTGAGCTTTCTGGTACTCCTGCTGCCCCAGTTTTGCTAAAATCTCGACTAAAAATAAAATGTGGCTAGCTCTGCAATGTGCATGAGGCTAACAGGAGCCACTGATGTGAAGGAGCTAGATTCCGATAAAGGACCTACGTTCTGATGTTCCTCAGGAAATGGCTATGGTGCTGGGTGGAACATACCTCCTGGAACATAGGCTCCCAAAGATTCCAGAGCAAGTAATGAAAATCCAATACCATGACCACATCTCTGTACTGGATATTGGGAGATCCTGGCCTTCTGTGGTTATTCTGTTACATATCTAAATTCTTTGTGAATTCCTTTGGTGACAATTGTATTACAATGTAATTACAAACCATGTAATTCACCCATTTAAAATATGTGTTACAATTTTAGAACAGTTTTGTTTAGTTTTGTTTTTGAGACAGGGTTTCTCTGGGTAACAGCCCTAGCTGTCCTGAAACTCCCTCTGCAGACCAGGCTGCCCTCAAACTCATAGCTGGGTATTAGCACAAGCCTGTAATCCTAGCACTCTGGAGGTAAGAGATAGGAATAAAGCTGGGTATAGTGGCACATGCCTTTGATCCCAGCACTGGGAGGCAGAAGCAGGTAGATCTCTGAGTTTGAGGACAGCCTAGTCTACAGAATGAGTTCTAGGACAATCAAGAATACACAGAGAAACCTTGACTCTAAAGAAAAATTACATGTGATTACTGTGGTTTGCTGGCCAGCCAGTCTAAGCAAATTGGTGAGCTGGGAGGGAGGAAAGTTTTATTTTGTCTGAGTTTCAGATGCTTCAGTCCATGGTCACAGCCTCCTTCCTGTGGGCCTTTAGTGAGGGCAGAACAACATAGTGGGGAGTGGAAAATTGCTCACCTCCTGGTGGCAGGAACAGAGACAACAGAGGGAGAGGAACAAGATACATCCTTCCAGGACACACCCACATGACCTAATATTTCACTAGGCTTCCCAATAATACCATCAGCTGACAACCAACCCTAACACACATCCTCTGGGGGCTGGACAGATGGATGACTTAGTACTTAAGAGCACTTCCAACTTGCCTGGAACAAATCAAGTTCCAGGACAGCTACGGCTACACAGCTACTACTGTTAGGATGAAAAAATTTAGCCTAATTCTCCAGTGAACCCAGAAAGCTGGGAGTCTTAAATCCCAAGATGACGTTCATCTACTTTAATGTTTATGGCAGCCTGTGAGTGAATGAACACCCAGAAGCCTGTGCGAAAGCAGACTTCCTGGGCTAAGAGCGGGATTGGATACTTTAAATTAATTGGTCCACACTGGATGCTACGAGGTGATTGGCTTTGTTATAACCCTATAAAAGCTGTCTCAATTCTGTGCCAGAGGTCGCTCAGCCCTCTACCCTGCATGGCGTATGGCTGATGGCCCCAGTATACTGGAATATAAAGGACCTTATGCATTTGCATCAAGACTGCTTCTCGTGAGTGATTTGGGGGCAGCCGCCTTTCCTGAGTGGGAGCTTGAAGGACCACGCTCTCTCGGGTCTTACACTACTGCTGTGGTGAAACACCATGACCAAAAGCAGTATGGGGAGGAAAGGGTTTATTTCACTTACATGGACCATAAACAGAGCAGGAACCTGGAGGCAAGAGCTGATGCAAGGCCATGGAGGAGTGCCATTTGTTAATGTGGTCTTCATTGATTGCTCAGACGCTTTCTTATAGAACCCAGGACTACCAGCCCAAGTCGGACCACCCAGAGTGAGCTGGGTCCCTCCCCTATCAATCACCAATTAAGAAAATGTCCTACAGGCTTGCATGCAGCCCAATCTTAATGAAGGCATTTTCTCAGTTGAGGTACTCCTCCTCTCAGATGACTCTAGCTTGTGTCAAATTGACATAAAGAACTAGCCTGCTAGCACAACTGACCCCTTGTCAACTTGACACACAAACACATCACTTTTCAAGTAGAATACTCCCTTTCTCATTTATCCCCAAGATGACATATTAATATTGCAACATAAAAATATAAAACATAAATAACTTTAAAGTCCCTCAGTCTTTACAAATTCAAACTCTTTAAAAATTCAGTCTCATTAAAATGTCTAGTCTCCTTTAAATATCTAAAGTTTTGCAGGGTGGTGCTGATACATGCCTTTAATCCTAGCACTTGGGAGGCAGAGGTAGACAGATCTCTGAGTTTGAGGCCAACATGATCTACAAATTGAGTTCCAGGATAGCCAGGGAGGGCTACATAGAGGAACACTGGCTGCAAAAACCAAAAACCAAAACAAAATCAAATGAACTTTTGAAACTCTGCTTCCCTTTGAAACTTCACAAGCTAGGCTTTCCTCATCTAAATAGCTCTCAGCATTATCTTTTAATCTTCCAAGCTCTCACAACAGCTCACCAAGCTTTGAACACTCAAAGTTCCAACAGCCTTCCACCATCCTCCCTAAAGCAGCATCAGGTCTGTTACAGCAAGACCCCATGTCGATCTTGCAGAGGATCTGGGTTTAGTTCTAAGCACCCATATGGTGCTAACAACATCTGTTACTCCAGCTCTAGAGGATCCGATGCATTTCACTGGCTTCCATGGGTAGTACATGTGTGTGGTGCACAGATGTACATTCAGGGAAAACACTCATGCACATAAAAATAAATCTTTAAAAATAACCCACCTGCCTCTGGGCCATAACAGACATTTTATGTAAATAACTTCTTTCACTGCCCATACCACTCAAAGCTTCATTGATGTTGTAGTCTATATCAGATTTCATTCTGTTTATAGCTGAATAATATTCTACAGTGTGGCTAGCCCTACATCCATCATTTGTATTGTGTCAAAGAAAACACAGCAGCAGTTGCTGGTAAAATAGATTTTATTCAGGAACTATGCCAACAGGAGAACAATGAAATAAATAGGTTCAGCTCTGATTGATTATAGCAAGGAAAAGCAAGGGTTTATATTGTGTGTGTGTGTGTGTGTGTGTGTGTGTGTGTGTGTGTGTGTGTGTGTGTGTGTTGGAGGGGAGGGGTTGGTGGAACATTACAGAGAGGGCAAGGTAACTCTTGGGTAAACCCACCTATGGGATGCTTGCTGAAGGCAGCAGGGGACCTAACATAAGCAGAGGGATGAGGGTTTAGTCAGACATTGAGGATGAAATTTTACCTGACAGGAGGACTCTGGCTTAAACAGGACAGCTTCAATAGGTGGTAAAGAATGGGCAAAAACCAAAAGAACCCGTGTCCCCAAAAACAACCGAACGAGTGAGTGAATGAATGAACTAATGAGCAAAAGAGGCTACAAATGTCCAAAAGTCAAGATCTAGTGGGGAAGAGGATCCAGAGAACACTGACAAACTTCCGTCAGTTTACCTTGTGTTATATATGAACACTTATACCATGAATGTTTGCGCACTTGCTTTTTTATGGCTCTGTATGCTCAGTTCTTTGTGGAATATCCCTGGGAGTAGAACTGCAGGGTTTTTGAGTTTATGAATAATGTTTTTGTCCGTTTGAGACAGGGTTTCACTATGAAATGCTAGCTGGGCTAGAATGTATTCTACATTTGACTACCTCACTCACCATGTTTAATTTTTTTTTTTTTTTTGAGACAGGGTTTCTCTGTAGCTTTGGAGCCTGTCCTGTAACTAGCTCTGTAGACCAGGCTGGCCTTGAACTCACAGAGATCTGCCTGCCTCTGCTTCCCAAGTGCTGGGATTAAAGGTGTGTGCCACTGAAAAACCTGCAGAGCATGGACCTTCATGCTCCCACTCAGGAAAGGCAACACCCAAAATCACTCATGAGAAGCGGTCTCAATGCAAACAGCATGAGGAATTTTTATTCCAAGTCCACTGGGATTCCACAGTCATACGCCACACAGGGTAGAGGTCTGAGGACCTCAAGGGCAGAATTGAGATAGCTTTTATAGGATTTACATGGAAGCTAACAAGGCCAGTTTCAAATCTAGCCTGTTATTTTCACTAGGCCTAAAATCAAGGTAAGCAAGGTCATAAGACAGTTCAAAACTTGGATGGTTAATAAGGTTTCCAAGGTTACAGAGATTTCATAGAGTACACAGTTTTTACAAAGAGGGATTGTTTAACCACCTGCAAGTTTAGGGAGTTTTCTTTCTCTAGGATCAGTGGGCTCAATGGCCTTGTCCTTAAGATAATGGGGGCAGGGAGAATGTACTCTCCAGTCAGGGAGTTATCTGTATCTATTGGCAGAAGCACTTGTCCTTTCTAGTTTTCCCTTCTTGCCATGAATCCCGTATCTTTTAGTTATTAATTTTCTTTGTAGACAGGATGACGTATAATAATTCCCAAACTGTTGTTGTGAATAACAACATTGCTCAGAAAGTAAGTGATTATGAATAATAATACTAATTTCCAAAAACCGGTCATTGTGACCAAGCTATTTTATGTATTTTCTTTTTCCTGAGCTTTGCATGTAGCTAGGGTGATTTTTAAATACATGCTGGTGGATATTTTTAAATTTCTAACTTTTAGTGGTCATTAGAAAGTGAGGCTCTATTTTCATTCTTTCACCACCAATGCCCTGCTCAAAAACAGTAGCACTCCAGGGGCTTGAACCCTGGACCCTCAGATTAAAAGTCTGATGCTCTACCAGCTCAGGTATCCAGGCATGACTAATCTCTTAAGAAACATTTACTTTTCAATAGGCACATTCAAAGTCTTATTTGTTCCTTGGTGTGTGTGTGTGTGTGTGTGTGTGTGTGTGTGTGTGTGTGTGTGTGTGTGTGTGTGGTTTTTCAAGAGACAGGGTTTCTCTGTGTAGCCCTGGCTGTACTGGAAATCACTTTATAGGCCATGCTGACCTTGAACTCAGAAAGATCCACTTGCCTCTGCCTTCCGAGTGCTGAAATTAAAGACATATGCTACCACTGTCAAGCATTTCTATTTGTTATTTTTTTAAGGTGGGATTTTGCTATGTGGTACAGACCAGTCTTAAACTCATGGCAATCCTCCCTGAGTCTGGGTGCTAGGATTATATGCACCATCACACCTACCTTTCCCAAAGTCCTTTGTCATTTTCAAAATAAGCTACCATCACAGTATTCCCATCTGGACTGTGTGTACTTTAAGAAGAGATTGGCCTCACTCCATTTTGTGTATTTCCAGGACTGGAATACCTTGTTTAGTTGAATGAGTAAATGATCAGTGCTATCCACAACACCAGCCACAAACCACATGTGATAGCTCTTGAAATGTAGCTGGTCTAAATTTAGGTGTGTTGTAATAATAAAATAGGGTGTAGATTTCAAAGACACTGTGAAGGAAAGTAAAATGTTTCATTGATATATTAAATGTTGGAACAATAATTTAACCCAGTATACTTGAAACAGTATATGGTTGTATCAAAATTAATTTTATTAAGCCCCATCTCAAAAAAAAAGGTATCACTTTTATGCTCCTAATTATTTCATTTAAAAACAGTATTGGGCTGGGCAATGGTGGCATACGCCTTTAGACCCAGCACTCGGGAAGCAGAGGCAGGCGGATCTCTGTGAGTTCAGCTCCAGCCTGGTCTACAAGAGCTATTTCCAGGACAGCCTCCAAAGCCACAGAGAAACCCTGTCTCAACAAACAAACAAACAAACAAACAAACAAACAAACAAACAAACGTTGTGTGTGGTACTAGGGATGAACCCCAGAGCCTCCATATAATAGGCAAGCACTGAGCCCATCCCTAGCCGTAGGTTGCTGGAGACAGGGTAGGCTATGTAGCCTAGGCTTGCCTAGAATTAAGATATTCCTGCCTCAGTCTCTCTAGTGCTGGGACTGCAAGCATGCACCATTGCACCCATTTTTTTTTTTTTTTTTTTTTTTTGATGGTTTGAGACAGGGTTTCTCTATGTTGCCCTAGCTATCTTGGAACTCACTCTGTAGACCAGGCTGGCCTCAAACTCAGAGATACACCCATTTCTGCCTTCCAAGTGCTTGAATTAGAGACATGTGCCACCACACCTGGGTAGTGTGCCCAGATTTTTAATGCATGGCAAATAGAAAAAAAAAGATATTTGTATTATTTTTTAATGTTTTAAATTATTTACTTTGTGTAGAGGCAGAAGTGCCATGGTTCTCCTGTGGAGGTCAGAGAACAAATGGATAGCCATTTCTCTCTCCACCATGTGGAGCTGAGGATTGAGCACAGCTTTTTACCAGTAATTCATCTCATTAAGCAGCTATTATTATTATTATTAATTCTGTAGGGTCTGTACATGTTGGTACAGGTACCAGTAGAGGCCAGTGGTATAAGATCCTCTGGAGCTGGAGTTACAAGCAGTTGTAAGTCACCTCACATGGATGATGGGTCTTGAACTTGGGTCCTCTGTAACAACACTATATATTCTTTTATATATATATATAAAATTATTTACTTTATATATGAGTGTTCTATCTGCATGTATGACTTTATGCCAGAAGAGGACAGGTCCTACTATAGATGGTTATGGTTGTGAGCCACCATGTGATTGCTGGAAATTGAACTCAGGACTTCCAGAATGTCAACCAGTACTCTTAACCACTGAGCCACCTCTCCAGCCCAGAACACTGTATCTTCTTAACTGCTGGGCCATCTCTCTACCCCCTCTAATGCTACAGCTAGCAGAAAATTTTAAATTGCATTATGTGCTTACCCTCCAGCTTCCTGTTTGCCACTGCTGGTCTAAATCATTCTTTATACTTTAGTCAGACTGAGCCCATGAAGTATCAGCCAAATCATATATAGTCAAATAGGTTTAGTTGAGGTAGTTTTATTCTATGATGTTGCTGTGAATAATTAGTAAAGGCAGCAATAGTGCTTCTATGAGAAATACAGGATTAGATTCCTGTGAGCCTTTGGTTACATCTTTTCTTTCAGTATACAACTTTGTTTGCGTTGTGCCCAAGTTGTGAAGACCCTCAAAGACCACCAGGGAGAGACAGACCCACTGATGCAAATGCATAAGGTTTATTATTCATCCAACCATGATTTTGTCTAGCTGGCTAATGCAGCAGCCACCAGAGGAAGTGAGTTCCCTGTCTACTGTCAGGTTTTAAAGGCAAAAATCACAGGATTACAGCAATAGGTGTGGGTTGGTTTCTGATTGGTTGTTGTTTGGGGAGTAATCAGGAATTTCTCAAAGTCATATTTTGGCATGAAATACCTGTGTACCAATTATTCTCATTGGTCAGTGCTGAGAGGGAACATTCTATGGTTTCTATGGTTTTGTCTTGTTACTTGCAGGTGGCCTGTTGTTCATAGATACCAATAGTTTTCACAACTGTATCCTGGAGACAACATGGGAGGTTTTTGGTCTCCCCTACAGTTTCTTTTGTGGTCAAACAGTTCCCAGGAGCCAAGTATCTAGGAGGTGGGTCTGGAGTTTCTTTGTGTTCAGTTTTAGCCCTAGGGTCTGGGAGGCCAAGGGATCTGAAGTTTCTTTGTGTCAAATGCTGAGTCAGAGGCCATGTCTTTTCTGTAGCCTGTCATGGCTGCTAAAGCAGGGGGCTGAGTGAGGGTCTGGTCCCTTTATTAGTTTATCCCTTTCAGTTTTTTGAGTGTCTTTCTGTTTTTGTTTTTGAAGACAGGGTTTCTCTGTGTAGTCTCCAGTGTCCTGCAACTAGGTCTGTAGACCAGACTGACCTCGAACTCAGAAATCTGCCTGTCTCTGCCTCCTGGGTGCAGGGATTAAAGGCTGTGCTGCCACCACCCAGCATAGAGTATATGTTTAAGGACACATTGTCTGACATATATTATTGGTTCTGGTTAACTAAATTTAAAGTCAAGCCTATACAAACTCAGCTAATACATTTTCACAAGGCAGCCTTCGGGCAGACAGAGATTCATGCTCATGCAACAGAGAGGATGGGCGGCACAGGAAGCATCAAGTAGAGAATTATAACCTGAACTTGCTCTTGACTAAACAACTCCAAGGGGGAGCACTTTTACTTTTTCCTTACTGAGAGAGTGATGCATTACTGGCGATTCCAAGATAATCACTAATGGGTATAATCCACACAAAGGACAGCAAGCCCCTTTTCACTTAGAAACACTACACAGCTATTCAGCCCTACCCTTATGGCCATTATAAAAAATATTTGTATTTTACGTGCATTGGTGTTTCATTCACATATATATCTGTGTAAAGGTGTCAGATTCCTTGGAACTGGAATTACAGGCAGTTGTGAGATGCCACGTGGGTGGTGGGAATTGAACCCGAGTCCCCAGAAAGGACAGTCTGTGCTCAGAACCACAGACCCATTTCTCTCCAGCGCCCCCACCCCCCGGCGATTTTAAATAGCAAAACGCTATACACCCGATAAAATATATTTGTAACAGGTTGCTCTTATTTAACATCACCTAAGAATGAAAAAGGGTTGGTGAGATGGCTCATGGATGATTTTGTGTCAAGGCTAAAGACCTGAGTTTGATAGCCAAAACGCACATGCTGGAAGGAGACCCTCCACGAGTGCTCAACACACACACACATACAAAAGGGAAAGAGGACAGAGCTCATCAAGGTTTTAGTTTTCATGTGTAATAAACCCAAAGTCCTTCAGTGTGGACCCAGCCTACCTTCCAGAGTGCTCACCCTCCTGGCCAAAGTGTCCTTCCGTTCTCACTAATCTAAAGCCAGCTCCGTTCTTCCCACTTCACACCTCGCCCCCATCTCCTTTCCTAACTTCCCTGCCCAAAGGCAACACTCCAAAATCCTGTTGGGCGGTTCTCTAGCTTTCCTTCGGGGTGCTGGGCAATTTGTGTTTTGTTTATCGTCTGTCAGAATGGAAGCTGTGTGAGGGCAGGGACAGCTGGCGGGGTTCCCAATTTCATGCACAGCGTCTGGGCGACCGAAGGCAAGGGTGGTGCCCCTCCGGGAGCGTAAACACCGCTACGCTTAACTCCCTTCAGCCTTCCCCGCAGCTGTCAGGCCTGGGTGCGCCCACGTGCTTATCTCTAGCGCGCAAGGCGCCTCCGTTGACGTCACCCTAGCTCTTCACGTGTGGCGCTAAGCTCCGCCCTTGGTCGCGAGGCCAGACGCCGGGGCTTTTCTTCACACCCTATCCGTTTCCTCTCAACAGGATCTGAGGTAGCCGTTCCTGCAGCTGCGCCGTGAGGGGCTCCACCGACGGAGCGTCGCCTCGGCGACTTCCGGTGGGACCCCTCCCTCCCGGCGAGGCGGGGCTGGGCTGCGAAGCCCTCGGCCCGTGTGACCTGGCCCGCGGAGTCCCGCCCTCGCCTGTCCGCCGCGCGGTGGGTGCCGGGAATCGTAGGCCCCCGCCCCAGGGAATGCGGCGGGTGCGCAGAAGGACTACAAGTTCCAGGGTCCTTGCGGTGCGGGGGCGGTCTGCGCTCGGAGGCCGCTGCTAGAGGGGCTGCTCCAAGCGCCGCGGCCGCGGTCTCTGTGTTCCTCCGGCCTCCGGTTCCTGGATTCCGAGGTAAACGGGGCTTGGGTAGCGTGGTGGAGTCCGTTCCCCCCTGAGACGCAGAATCGGGGCGGACAGTGTAGCTGCAGCTGCTGGGCTGCGAGAGACTGCTTTTCAGGGCGCGAGCGACTGGGCCTTCAGACATGGGATTATCGCCTGGAGAAGGGCCAGCCCACTCGGGTGATCACGCCTTTCTGCATTTCTGTAAGAAAGGCTGTATGTGTCATTTCTCCTCGGGATTTGGGGGGGGGGTAGAGGAACGACAGTCGCTCGGGGAGGGTCCCCGCTCCAAGACACCTCAGAGACCCGCGGGTGACCTTGGCGGTCCCGGAGGAGCCTGTCTCGCTCTCCCTCCGCTGGTTTGCAGGTCTGGACGTGGCTCCACTAGGAGCTCCGGCAGAGCGTTAGGAAGGTGGTGGGCTGGCGAAGCCCCAAGCTCTCCAGTACCTTGGAGAAGGTGGGTCCCTTGGGGCCTCTCAACAGGTGTGAATGAAGATGGAGCGATCAGCTTAAGGGTCCTCTGTATCAGAAAGACCGGGACATTCCCCAGGATCTAATTGAGTAGTTAAGGAATGAGGCCCAGAATTCTGCGTTTAATAAGCTCTCCAGAAATTCTCATGCACACTTGAGAAGCTGTGTCTCAAGAGTGAGGATCAAGTGCCCTGGGGGGGGGGGAGAGGGGAGAGGGCATTCAGTAGCTTTTACATCAGTTTTGTAGTATGTGCCAAACACTACATTGAAATCTTCCCAGTACTTTGCTTCTTCCCTTGCCGCTGACCTGAGTTGGAGGATGGGAAGAGGCAGGCATGTCTGCTCTTCTTACCCTCTACCCATAAGAAGAAAGATATTTTCAGTCATTCACTGTCTCGAAGACCTCTATCCCGATGTTTAATTAGAAAAAAATAAAAGCATACAGAAGATGTTGACTTAAGAGTGCACAGCCATGTACTACCACCTAGAATGTACAGTTACTATCGTCATTTATTGTGTACCCATCCAGCAGTCTGCTATTTTTATGCATGCCAAAGTATAATGCAGATAAGTGTATTCCCATTCCTAGTAGTTAAACTTGCATATTATTAACTAGCCTTAGAAGTCTTGGTGCTTATTGATTTTTTTTTTAACCTTGGCTATTTAAAAGTCAGTCTGCCTCCCAACCCTGAAGATTTCAAGGTTTTGGAGGTTTTCTCATAGGATGTAGTTTTAGAACCAGGAAAGACTTTTTCTTTACATAGACTCTTAGAGGACTTGAAAACAGCTGACCATGGCTTTAGAATCAGAAGAAACTGGGAGTGTGTAAAGAATACTCGAGGGAACAAAACTGTTTTGAGAGAAAGAAAATGGAATGTGTCCCAGAGGCCTGGTTGTCGCAGCAGATTATGTTGGCAATAACTAAAGTGAGTTGTCTGCTTGTTCAGCCCTTGGCCTTGTTCCCTTGGCTCCTTTTGGATGTTACATGCTTGCCCAGTTTGAACCTGCTGCTGTGGTGGGCGTGTTTGAAGCTCTAGAAGAGGGTTGAGTTACGCAATCGGTAACTTCATGGTACTGATGTATTATGGTTATAGTTTTGAGTCCCACAGGTCTTTGTACTTGCTCCATTGCTATGAACACTAGACTGTCACACACCCTGTTCATTAGTAAGGGAGAAAAGAAAGAAACCCCACTCAAAAGGCAAAAACGGGAAGAGCACACAGTTTGGGAGATGTGGCAGTAAAAGACTTGCCATTTATGTTGTCTGTCCTGTAAGTGAGGGATGTTCTAGTGAGGAATCAGAGTGTGGTGAGTTGGTCTTTGGTGAGGTGTGGGTTGAGGAGGAGAGTATGGTGGCATTGTTGATGGGAGGTTTTTTGTCCTATGAAAGAACTCGGATTGTACAAAACAGAGATGGACCCATTTCTTGGAGCACACAAAAGTCTCCATCCCCACTCAGGGTCCCCCAAACCCTGTGTCTTGTAGGGAAGGTTACTTGCTAATACACCACTGCAGAGAGGGGAGCAAGCCAGGCCTCAGCCCTTCCTCAGAGCCCCTACCCTTCCAGAACCATCCACCCACACAGTCCTGAGCCTGTGGCCCCTGGGCCTACCTGGTGCCTTAAAACTCTGGTGGTGATAATAGAGTCCTGGGATAAGGGTTTCCTAGACATGGAGAAGGCAGACCACACTGAAGATGGTCCCTCTTTGTGACACTGAAGCTTTATGACAAGCCATTTCCCTTCCCAGAACCTCATGTGTTACATTCAGGCAAAGAACAACACCAAGACTATATGAAAACCTGTGTCTGCCATAAGTGCTGAAAAGATTAGGATTACTTCATAATCGACAAGAGAGAGAACATGGAGCCACATAACACAAAGAAATATTTTTTTTTCTCGAGACAGGGTTTCTCTGTGTAGCTTTGGCGCCTGTCCTGGAACTTGCTCTGTAGACCAAGCTGGCCTCGAACTCATAGAGATCCGCCTGCCTCTGTCTCCCAAGTGCTGGGACTAAAGGCGTGTGCCACCAATGCCCCCCAACACAAAGAAATCTTAACAGCCTGCTGTTGCACCCTATATTCTCAGCCATTATTGAAGGCTGAGGTGGAAGAATCGATTGCCTGAGCCCAGGAGATGGGCAGGAGTGCTGGTTTACAAAAGCACTCATTCTCCCCCTGAAAGCAGTTGTAGTGCATTGCCTTTAGAAAATATTCCTCATTACTATCCATGCTTCTGATGTGAGTGCCCGATAAGCCACATATCCAATAAATGTTAATTTAATCTGAACACAGATTCAGTTGCATGCGGTATCTAGGATTTTCCTTCTAGAAGAAACAGGGGAGGTAGGTAATATAGTGTGAGAGTTATTTGAGTGGTGTTTGAGAAGAATTCTAACTTCTTACTCCTTGATGAGTAGTTAACTGATGAGTAGTTAATGTGTGACAGACATTAAGTACAACAGCCTTACAAGTTGGGTGATGAGTGAGATTTTAATGTAGTGTCCTTTGTAAATTTATTGTTGCCCCTTGGCTGATTGTCTAGGATAGTGGTTCTCAACCTGTGGGTCAAGATCCTTTGGGGAATTGAACTCCCAAAAATCCACTTGCCTCTGCCTTCTGAGTGTTGGAGTTAAAGACTTGCACCACCACCACCCAGCTCTTTCCTGTTTTTAACTTTGACCATTATTAAGGCACTTTTAGAAAGAAGACTGTGAGGTCTACCTCAGCTGTGACATTTGAGTTAGGAATAGCACATAGGGTGTCCCCTGAGGTTAATCCCAAATCTCATGGACTCATTTATTCAGCAGGTGTGTACAGCAAGGTGTGGTGGGAGGGGCTTGAGTGGACTGAAGGAGGTTTGGTACATAGGGCTGAAGCTAGACCTTTCCTCTCAAACCCCAATTGGCCATTAGATGAGATAGATGGTTTTTGGTTTTGTTTTGTTTTTTTCTTCAGAATTAGAAGTTTTGGTCAAGGTTTAAAGAAAATGTTTTAGATTGTCAGGGCTGGAGAAATGTCTTTGCAGTTAAGAGCATTTGCGGCTCTTCCAGAGGACTTGGGTTCAATTCCTAGCACCTATGGTAACTCCAATTCCATGGGATCCTACACTCTCTTCTTTCTTTTTCAGGCACTCCATGTATGTGGTGCATAGACATACATGCAGGCAAAACTGCATACACATGAAATGAAATTTTTTATAAGTTGGTAGCTGACAAGATGCTCAGCAGAAAGACATTGGACTTTAGACCTCAATCCTGAGGACACACTTGACAAAAAGAACAAAGCAGTTGTCTTAAGTTGTCCTCTCACTTCCTCAGGCATACCATGGCACACAAGCCCACATATACATAAATTATAATAAAAAAAAGGGTTTGGAACCCCTTTCAGCCATCTAGTTTGGTGACTGGGTGTGGCATAGAGAAAAGGCCTTTTGGATGAGGAACTCCTGCCCAGGAATGTGAGCTAAGCTGTAGCACTCATATTTTATGAGCTGTGGAGAAATTGTCCCCAAGTACTAGTCCAGGGACTTGAGCACAGTGCTTGAACCTCTACTGGGAGTGACTAATGCCCTGGGCTTGGAACTCCCTATTTGCTGTTCTGTAGGGCCTTCCCCACAGACCTCTTCAGGTGGTTAGAGCCACCCTGCGGTCTTGCCTACTCTTTAAGTTCTTCTGAAAGGGGCCCCATATTCCCTGAGTACTGGGACTGTGAATTGAATCACCACTGTCAAGAGTGCAGTGAATTGTCTGAATTAAGGAGTCGAGGATCTTGACTCTTGAATAAGTAGTCACTTAGAAAAGGAAGCTGGGCTAATGATGGATTCACTGAATAAAAGTGGCCCATGTTCAGACCTGAAGAACCATGCCCTGTTGGGGGGGGGGGGGGGGAAAGACCTCACGAGATCACTTGTAGACTCTCAGATCCCAGGTGTTCTGTTTTCCCTAAGGCTGGGACCTTAGTTTTTGACACCTGGTCATGGTCAAGCTAGGTGCCACACATGCATGGTTTGCCTCCTTTGCTACTCTCCAACCTGCTTCTCTGAGGGCTTCAAACTGGCTAAAGAGGAGCTGTACCTAGAACTGCCAGAGGTGCCCAAGAAGGTGGAGCTCTCTCTTCTAGCAGCCACCTGTGTGCTAATGGTATGCTACACAGTGCAAAGGGAGACTGGGCAGCCTAGTACCCCCACCCCATGTCCTAGATCATTCAGTGTAAAAGAGATCTATGCTGTAGTTCAAGTGCCAGTACTTAAATGTTTTATATTCAATGAAGCCTTTCCTATGTAAATTAAGCTCTGTAGCACACCTTCCCTAATTGTTCCTCTGTCACTGTGCCACTGTGTTTATATTTCTGTTTATAGTTCCCTTTCCCAATCTGTTAAGATCAATGTCTCCCACCTTGGTTGCCTAAGAAAGTGCCTCACACATAGCAGACATTCAGTGTTACTGGTTGAATAAAATCAGACACTGCCTGAATTTCAGTTGTTTATCTTCCTGTGAGCTTATCAGCTCTGAAGGCACAGGACCATAGTGTATTCACTCTTCCCTTCCCTCAAAATATTTTATCAAGTTGGAGAGTTGAATTCTCAGGTTCATAATCACTGCATTAGTTCTAATGTCAGCTGGTAGAGCAAAGACTTCAGAGGTCAAACAGCCCTTTAAAGTCCTTTAATAGCCTGTGAGCTTTGAGAATTGTGGAGTGACTGTAGCCCAAGGAGATATTTTTTGTTTCCCATTTTCTCCCCGGCCCTGCTTTCATAGGAAGAGCCAGGGGCTAGGCAGTGAAACTTCACCTTTTTCTTCTGGGTACCATGGGATCCATGTAAACTTAAGTGCAGAGGATGGGGGCATAAGGCCCCATCCACTCAGATGTTTGTAGTCTTGCTTTTTTAAATTTATTTTTATTTTATGTGCATTGTTGTTTTGCCTGCATGTATGTCTGTATGAGGGTATTAGATCTTGGAATTAGACAGTTGTGAGCTGCTATGTGGATGCTGGGAGTTGAACCCATGTGCTCTGGAAGAGCAATCAGTGCTCTTAACCTTCTCTCCAGCTCCCATTTGTTTTTGAGGCAGGGTTATATACAGTCCAGGCTGTCCTCAGACATTCTAGGTAGCTGAGACTGGTCAGAAGCTTGAACTGAAATTATACATTTGCACCAGCACACAGGGCAACCAGTGTCCTTCCAACATTTTGGAGAGTATGGCACTAGAGGGCTGAGAGTGATGCAGCAGGTGTTGGGTTTTTGATGGAATAGCTGAGACCTGCCTCTTCCCTAGCATATGGGAGCAGCCAAAATCGCCCCATCATTCCTCAGCCCACTTCCCAATCTGTTGCTCCTTTTCCTTCTTACTGCAGTCTCCAGTAGTCACATGGCTCCTGCCTTTGTGTGCATAATAAGTTTGGCACCCAAGTGAATGTCAGCTGGGATTTGAGATTTAGTTACCTCTGATGCTTTTCTAGCCAGAAAGGTAAGATATCTGAGTCAGAAGAAAGTCTAACAATGGCAACTCCAAACATGACACACATTCCCACTTTCCCAAAGGGAAAAGCCAGAGTTCTCCCATGCCACTTCATATGAGTGAATATCCCAAGGTCTCATGTCAACGTCAAGTAATAGGAATTTGGTTCACCCTCTATACTGTTTTATATAGTACATATAAAATACTGGCTGCTTTCAACTCCTATAGCACTTTGATTCCCATTCTTCCTAGTTATCTTACTGACATCTATGTATGGACCCAAAGGGCCTGCTGTTGGTGAAGATTCCGCTGTGACCCTGCACTAGGCATATTCAGGTTTTGGGGTCACTCCTTCTAGCCTTTTTCTTTTTTTCCCTTCTTTTTTTTTTTTTGGATGGGGGAGGAGGAAGCATCTCACTGTGTATCCCTGGTGGTGTGGAAAAATAGACTAGGCTGGCCTTGAACTCACAGAGTTTAATCTGTAGTGCTGGTTTTAAAGGTATATTCTCACACAGGGGTCTGTTGCATTTAAATTGCTCTTGAAAAAAAGCAGTTGACAGCAATATTAAAGAGTTGTTGAGGTCTCACTGAGGTCTTCTGTGTGTAGTGGTATTTTCTTCCCTCTTATCAATTGCTGTGACTTCTGTAAAATGGTCAATACCAGCAGTGACACATCTCTGCAGCTTACCATCCTCCCCTAAGCAGAACTTTCTTCAAAATAATAGGAGTGACCTACTACATGAGAGATCTGGTATCCTAAAGATGTGGTCATGTCATTATTGTGAGAAAAAGTTTGGAGAGGGAACACATAACAAATATAGTAACTTTGAGCTACATGAAAGAAGAAACCCAGAGATTGTTCAGTACCAGTGGCTCACTACCATCTGTAACTCCTTTCAGGGGATCTGATGTCCACCTCTGATCTCTGCAGGCACCCAACCACATATGGCATGCACTGACACACAAACACATAAAAAATGAAAAAACTAAATTTTTTGTTATTTGTTTTTCAAGATAGAGTTTCTCTGTGTAACCTTGGCTGTCCTGGAACTAGCTCTGTAGATCAGGCTGGCTTCGAACTCAAGAGATCCACCTGCCTCTGCCTCCTGAGTGCTGGGACTAAAGGAGTGCACCACTACTGCCTGGGAAAAAAGTGAAAATCTTAGAAAGCTTTCACCTGTTGGCTATGACTGTCATGGTTTAACTGCATATGTGTTTTATGTGTTTTCCTAGGTCTGAATAGCAGTCTTAATCTCACTTAGCAATCTGGGTAAAATAACCCAGAGACTGTCTGCAGGCAGATGTCAGGATTTTTCTCCAGAGTTCTGTTTTGGTGGCTTAAGTGATGGGTGTTTAGGATTGTGGTGTTTCTAAAATTAGCTTTCGGTCACCATGGCCTCCCTTGGCGACAAATTGTCTCTGGTTATGCCTGAAGCCGTAGTTTTTCCGTCCTTTGCTCTTCATTTCCTCTGTATATACTTTATCATGTTCTATACCAGCATCAGAATCACTGAAATTAGCTCCCAAGCACTGAAACAGTTCAAAGAACCAGGCAAGGGCACAGGACCATGGGGGAGCCTGGGCTATGCTCTCAGCTCAGAACCAATCATCACCTGCCTTGGACAGACCTGGTAACTTTATCACTCTCTAGTGTATCATGTGTCCCTTGGGGACTTGCTTGCCTGCCCTTCTCCATCAGGTGACTTGCTGGCTCCCCATTCAAGACCTAACTTGATAGTTTGCCCAAAGTCCTGGATGATGATCCAGTGAGAGATGGGAATCACTCCACCAAACCTAGGAAGACCCAGTAAAGGATGCTTGTGACATCTGAGAGGGAGAATTCTCAGAAATCTGTTTCCCCTCACATCATGGAGAACTCATAGTCTGAGGCACCTTCCTGGATTCAAAATAACAGATTTAATAGTTTTTGAGGTGTTTTTGTTTGTTTCCTTTGTTTTTTTTCTTTTGAGACAGGTTTTGTATATCCCTTGTTTGTCTTTTTTAACTTTGGCTACACCTTAATCTAATGCTATTTCAGCCAGTAGTTGCAACTCTGTAGTTACAGACCTGCTTCTTTGGCAGAGGCTTGGCTGCACAGGCCTCAGGTTGGTGAGAATTCTGTTCTTGCAGGCAGTGGCCCTGTTGCTGCTACTAAAGGTAGCTTTAACTTGTCATCCTAATTATAAATAAGACTCCAGATTAAAAGACTGGGTTGAAAACCTGCCAGCTCAGAGAGGCTAAGTAGCAAATAGCTAACTAACCCTTTCTCTTTGCTGCCATCTCCAAAAGACTTGTGTGTACCCTATTTAACCAGATTCTGCCTTGCTACTTTCTGTGTTTCTCTCTGTGTTTCTCCCAAATGCCCTCTGATGCTCTATGATTACTTTCTGTCTAATTACTAATTGCTAACTCAGCTGCCTGAACCAAGCTTAATTTTATCTAATTAATACAAATGCAAACATAGGGTTCACAGTGTGATTGAATATCCCCCCAACAAACCCTGGCTATCCTGGAACTCGCTCTGTGGACCAGGCTGGCCTCAAACTCAGAAATCTGCCTGCCTTTACCTCCTGAGTGCTGGCATTAAAGTGTGTGCCATCACCACCTGGCCAGTTGAGCATTGTGAAGATGGAGTCATTGAAAGGAGCTGCTGCTCATCATAGGAAAATTAGAAACTACACTCAAGCAAAAGGCTTCTGCATTTGTGTTTAAACCTCCCAAAATCTCACTACCAAGATGTACCTAGCCTTTCTTTGACAGCCAGCCCCCAAATCATGACACAGAGACTTACTGTGAATGTGTGGCCTTAGTTTAGGCTTGTTTCTAGCTAGCTTTTTTCATGAACTTAAATCAACCCATTTCTATTCATCTTTTTTTCTGCCCCAGGGCTCATTTACCTCATCTATGTTCTGTCCATCCCACTTTCCTGCATCTTTTGTGGCTGGTTGCCCAGCTCCCCTTTTCTCTCTGCCTGTCAACCCAGCCTATCCCTCTATAAAGTCTAGCTATTGGCCATTCAGCTTTTTATTAGACTACTCAGGTGCCTTAGTCAGGCAAGGTGAAACAACACAAATAAATATTCTATTCCACAGCACCCAGAGAGTACCACTGAAGGAGGATGGCATTATTCTTAACTGCTTGTACTCAGTTCCCAGCCCATACAATTTTTCCATATTGGTTAAAAGTAGATAGGTGTCATTTTCAGATGTAGCTGGATCAGGTGGAGTTAGCCATCCTTTTGGCTGAACATCAAGACAATAGATATAGACATTTTAAAATGGAATGAATTGCCGGGCGTAGGTGGCACACACCTTTAATCCCAGCACTTGGGAGGCAGAGGCAGGTGGATCTCTGTGAGTTCTAGGCCAGCCTGGTCTAGTTCTAGGATAGAGCTAGTTCTAGGACAGGCTCCAAAGCAATACAGAGAAACCCTGTCACAAAAAATAAAACAAAAAAAAAAAAAAAAAAAAAAAAAAAAGGAATGAATCAAGAAGAAAGCAGGAGGAACAACTTTCCTCCAGAAAAGTAGAATTAACTTGCTCTGTTGTTAGTTTGCTAGGAGCACTGATGAGAGGTCATCTGCATGCCAAAGCCCAATTAGTGTTCTCATTGTGGCCTAGAAGTCATACCTACTTCTAAGTTTGGAGCCACTAGTCCTATCTGGATTTTGCTTTGCTTCTCCTTTTTACTTCCTCCTCCTCTCTTTTTTACTTCCTCATGTTGTACTTGTGCCCTTACCTTATAGATACAAGCCAAAGATGGTCAGGACCAGCAGTGGAGATATTGCTCCTTCTGGTTTGCCTTCACTGTGGAAGATGGGCCACAATTAGGATTTCACAGTCTAGCTAATGTTAATTGAGTGGCCACGAACAATAGTCTCTCAGGTTGGACATGTGAGCATGCTGGCAGCCTTCCCAGCACAATCTTAGGTTCAGGGTCCTGAGACTGTACTTTTTAAAGGATCATCCCCTTCCTCCCTCTACTTCTCTGAGACAGAGGTGCCCCCCACCCCTTCACCCCTTGGTTTTGAGACTCTGTAACAGGCTTCTCTGTTTAACAGCCCTGACTGACCTGAAACTCACTCTGTAGACCAGGCTGACTTTGAACTCACAGAGATCCGCATGCCCAGCTTTCTAATTTTTGTTTCTTGCCTAGTGTAGAGTCTTTGATCAGCTGCAGGAATCCTAGCCTGGATGCACACTAGTAAAAGCCTGAATTAGCTATAGATTTGTGTAAAGCTTGGCAGAGAGGAAAATAGTTAGGGCCTGAGACACTGGTATACTGTTCCTACAACAGGCACACATAGAGGATGTACCTGTGTTCATTTTGAGCTTTTCTTTTCTGTTCCCATGCTGGTATCTATGTCAATATGGTAAATACTCCATCAATACTCCCTATGCATAGCAGCAGCCTCTCCAATAAAGTGGCTGTGCCCATGTGAGTGGTGGCCTCATTCTAGGGTCATTAGTTGTCAGTATTCTTTTTCTCTCTCTTTTTTTGTAGGTAGTGTTGTTGTTTGAACCCAGGACCTTGTTCATGTTAGGCAAGGCAAGTATTCTACACTGAATTACATCCCCTGACCTTGAATTTTTTATTGTGTTTTTTTGGGTGTGTGTGTGTGTGTGTGTGTGTGTGTGTGTGTGTGTGTGTGTGTGTGTCTGTGTGTGTCTGTGTGTGTCTGTGTGTGTGTGTCTGTGTCTGTGTGTGTCTGTGTGTCTGTGTGTGTGTTGTTTTTTGAGACAGGCTTTCTTTATGTAACACTGGAATTTACTTTGTAGACCAGGGTGCCGCTCAAGTGCCAGGATACAAGGCGTGTGCCATCACACCCTATCCTGTTTTTGTTGTTTTGTGTTGTTTTAGTGCTCTTGTTTTTTTGTTTGTTTGTTTTTGAGAGAGGATCTCACTGTAGAGGCCCATGATTGATGGCCTCTGTTGCTAAAATTCCTTCACTTGGGAAGATACAAATAATGTCTAACCTCCCCTTTTGGTCCCAGCAACATACCAAAGTGTGATTCTACCAGAGTTTATTATGGGTAACCACTGAATTTATTACAGAGCTGTGCATAGTGACCTTAAATCAGCCATACTGGAAGGTTTGATCCAGCATAAATGATGACTTTTCCATGTCTGTGTGTAGTCAGCAGACAGGGATAGGGTCTATTTTTAAACAATGAAAGCATTTGCCTCAACTTGCTAGCCTAACAGACTATTTTTTGTGTGACATGTTGCTATCAAAACTTAATGGGAGTGTTTTGATAGCATCACCTGGAAAGAAGTTGTATGCCTTTAGGCGCAAGTAACATTTATTTGTAATGCTAGTTTTTTCCCCATAATTGGAAATGTTTTTCTAATAATTGGAAGTTGATTTACCAATAATTGACTAAACCAGGTTTATTTCTATTATGTGGAAGAGTTAGAGGTGGTTGAAGTCTGTATGGCTTTCCTTAGTACAGGCTTCCATTGCTCCTCAGCTGCTGTACTACTGTAACCATGTCTTGTGGCCCAGCCAGCAGGAAGAAGAAAAGGGTCTGACTTCCCTCAGTACCTTACTGTGGCTCAGGCACTAAGACCATCCTTGGCCAGAGCTTAGTCCGATGATCATGGGAACTCTAATTAGGGTTGGAGTGTTTTAGTTAATCCACTGATTTCATAGCAGAAGGAAAAACACAGGAAGGATGGCTTTAGGTGCAGCTAGCTGTCTGAGCCACCTACTTCATAAGGCTGTCATTCTTCACAATCTGTCTCTATTATTTTCAGTGTGACATAATCATAGCCTTGATTTCATTAGGAATGTATGATATTTTTTGCATAGTATTCAATTAAAAGCATCTTGTGATATAACTACTACCTGTTACTTCTGTAAAGCCTGCTCTGGCCCAACATATGCAGTTCAATTCTGCTTCACAAGAACATTTTCCAAAGCGAGTCAGAGATTAAGGGTCTGGAGCTTCAACCATTATCTTGGTGCTAGAGTGCCAGAAGGACCTGTGCTCTTAGTATGTCATCAGGGGTCAAGAAAGGAAGGTGGCTCTGCTTCCATTGCTAATTGGGTTGGGTGTTTGTTTTTGAGACAGGATCTCACTGTGTCACTGTTGCTGTCCTGTTTTGTTTCTTTCTTTTCAGTACAAGGACTTGAACCCAGGGCCTTGCTCCACCACCGAACTATGTACATCCTGCCCTGCTAGTACTTTCCAAGTGCAAAGTTGAGTGGTGCCCAGGATGTCAGAAGCCTGGGCCTGAGCAGGTCTGGGACTGTCTTTCACTAGTTCTCTCTGTGATCTGAGGTGTGGAGCTTAGAAGCAGCCACTGTAGTTGAGTACTCTCCAGCAACACAGCCACCCTCTCACTGTCTCTTCTTGCTCTTTGCCTGCTGGACTCTGCTTTACTGGACTCTTGTCTCCAAGCCTTTTTCCTGGACTTTGACTCCAGAACACTGATTCTTCGTCTGGTTTTTTTTTTGTTTTGTTTTAATGGAACCACACTGAATCTTCTTCTGTTTTTGTTTGTTTGTTTGTTTGTTTTTGTTTTTTGTTTTGTTTTTAATGGAACCACCGAGTAGTTGTTGGAATGAGTGCTTGGACTCAACTGTGATACTAGCCCAGGGGGCTGGTTGTTCTAAGAGGGAACACCAGCCATCTGGGTCTTACCCCACATGGCCAGCCACCACATAGGCTTATGCTAAAACCTATCCTTGGGGTATGGGAAAGCAGGTAGGACAGCTAAGATGTTCTTCCTAGGAGCCAGTCTGATCCAATACAATAAGGGTCCTAGTGCCTGTTGGTTGTAGTGACCAATCACATTGCATGGCCGTCTGCCCAACAGATGCCTCATGTTCAGCATATGGGGGGCTGGGTAAGGCAGAATGCCTGGCCACTGGCCCAATGTTCGAGACCTGCTGTCAGAAGCAGAGGAGCCCATCTGAGGTCAGCTGGTATCTTAATCCAGGGCTGTCACAAGAGATGACCTCTGCAGCAGTGGTAGTCAACTGATCCTGGGAATGCAGCTCTGCAGCAGCTGCACCCCACTTATGTGCCACTGGATCTGAGGTGGTCACAAGCAGTATGATCAGGGATCAGATCACTCTGGGATAGAGGCATTAGTCCCTGTTGAGTAATGAAGTAATTTTTTTTTCTTTTTTCTTTTTTTTTTTTAATTCGGTGTTCTTGTGAGCCAACTCCTACTCTCCAGCAGAGGACATGTTGCACCCTCTCTGGTAACCTTTCTTCCATTCTGAGGGTAAGGCAAATAAGTAAGCCAAGGATCTGATGTTGCAGCCAGAAATGGAGAGCTGGGTTTAGTGTTGATGCAGAGCCCATGTTCCAACTGCTAGCTTAACTTAGAAAGCTTGCGCAGCAGCAGCTGCCTCCCTGGGGTGCAGCCCAGGTTGAACAACAACAGGCTGTGTTTTCCCTGGAGATACCTAAGACTCTAGGTCTCTTGGGCAGTGGAAAAATTGACCCTGCCTTAAACATTTAGTATTGCATTCATTCTAGTGGGGTCTCTCCACTACAGTGGTGTCTTCCCCAGCTTGGGGAAGGGTTTCCTGAGGTTTGGCTGGTGGTCAGACTACCTTATTAGTAGATCAAAGACACTTAGTTTCCTTGACTCTGCATTGTATTGGCATTTGCATGGATGGCTCAGAATCATGTTGAAAGAAAAGTACTGGAGCTCAAGTTGGAGCAAAGCTGGGGCACTGACCTGTGCTAGTTTGTCCACTACACAGCATGCACACACAGGCAGGTGCAACACAAGAAAAGGTAGTAAAAACTTTATTCTCATTCATTCATTCATTCATTCATTCATTCATTCATTCAATCATTCGTTTTGGTTTTCCAAGACACTTTTTCTGTGTAACCTTGCTGTCCTGGACTTGGCCTGTAGACCAGGTTGGTCTTGAACTCAGAGATCCACCTACCTCTGCCTCCTGAGTACTGGGATTAAAGGTGTGTGCCACCTTACAGCATTCTTTTTTTATTTTTTACTCCCCCCCCCCAAGACAGGGCTTCTCTGTATTGTTTTGGATCCTGTCTTGGCACCTCACTCTGTAGACCAGGCTGGTCTCAAACTCACAGACATCTGTCTGCCTGCCTTCTGAGTGCTGGGATTAAAGGTATGCACCACCACCTCCTGGCTCTTACTTATTTATTCATCCATTCATTCATTTATTTTTTGTTTTTCGAGACAGAGTTTCTCTGTATTGCTTTTGAGCCTGTCCTGGAACTCACTCACTCTATAGACCAGGCTGGCCTAGAAGTCACTGAGATCCACCTGCCTTTGCCTCCCGAGTGCTGGGACTAAAGGCAAGCGCCACCAACGCCCAGCCTCTTTTTTATTTTTAAAGGTATGTTTTTTTGAGACAGGATTTCTCTGTATAGCCCTAGCTGTCTTTGAACTCATTCTTTAGACCAGGCTGGACTTGAACGCACAAAGATCCACTTGCCTCTGCCTCCTCTTTGTGCTCAGATTAAAGGCATATGCCTGGATAAGGTAGGTTTTTATTAGTCAGAAGTTAATGGTTAACTAGTAAGATGGTTCTCTGGGTAAAGATGCTTAACATACAAACCTGGTGACTTGATTTATACCCCCAGAACCCACATAGAAATGGATTGAGACAACTGACTCCAGAGAGTTGTCTTCAGACCTCCACACACATGCCATAGCCTGTGCATACAAACGCTAAAATTCTTAAATAGCAACAAGAACTTACCAGAACAAGTATGGTGAAACCTTTTCTATTAGCTTTACACAAAGCATTCTCACAAGAAAATGGTTATTAAATTAACACAACAATAAAGTTAAACAGTACTTTAACAGTAGTTAAACAATAGTTTAATGGTAAGGGAAAGAACTACAGAAATGTCTTGAATTTACATGTCACCCTGTGCAGGAGATCCTGCTATCATTTGAATTTTAGTATATGCACTGCCAAAGCAAGCACAACTTTACAATCTTAGCATGTTAGTACACAACTTTTGAACACTTGACATGAAGTGTGAGGCATGCAATAACCCTCAGGGTTGATGGCCACGTCAAGACTGATAGCTGTGTTTCCAGAGAGCACATGCACAGTTGTGGTTGTTCAAGTTAGGGTTTAGACTAGTTGCCTTTTCCCCCTTATGCCCAGAAAAACAACTGCCTGGAGGCTGGAGGGATGGCTCAGCAGTTAAGAGCACTTGCTGTTCAATCATGAGGATTAAAGTTCATAGCCCAACAGCCACCTCAAATGGCTCACAAATGCTTGTGACTACAGTTCAAGAGACTGACACCCTCTTCTGGGCTCCAAAGACTCCCATACCACACATTAACAGAAATAAACACAATTTTTTAATGAAGTCGCTGGGGGTGTTAGTGACAAAGTGCATGTAATGCATGTGAGGCCTATGTTCCCTTTCTTAGTCCTCACCACCTCCCCCAAAGAATTAGCAGCTCAAACTGGTGATTCAAGCATTCAGCAGATGATACTGTCTTGAAAGTGAACAAAGTAATTCCCTACTAGTAATTTCTACACAGGGGAACAATTTTCATTTCTATATGTTGCTTGTAAATTATTTGTATTTTGTGTATGAGGGTGTATGAACCACAGCACTTGTATGGAGGTGAATAAATAAGTTTGTGGAATTGGTTCTTTCACATTTTATGGTTTCCAAGGATCAAACTCAGGTTCCCAGATTTGCATAGCATACACTTTTACCTATTGAGCCATCTTCATGGCCCACTATTTTGGATTTTTTTATATATATAAAATTTATATATGTGTATGAGTATTGAGCCAATGTGTTGTATGTGCCTAGGGCCTGTGAAGGTCAAAAGAGAGCATTGTATTCCCTAGAAGTGGGTGGTTGTGAGCTGCCATGTGGATGCTGGGAACAGAACCTGGGTCCTCTATAAGAGCAACAAGTGCTCTTGACTGCTGAGCCACCTCTTCAGCCCCTGGCTTGGATTTTTGGAGGCATTGTCTCACTCCATACCTCAGTTTGGCTTCAAGCTCACAGCAGTCTTCCTGCCTCAGCCTCCCAAATGTTGAGCCACTGTTACAGTTAAATTTGCAATTGATTTGTTGCCACTGTTAGCTTGATAGTTTCATGACATTTAATCTTTGTGGTGTTGAGGATTGAACCTAGGACCTTGCATATGCAAGGAAATTGTTCTTCCACTGAGCTACATCCTTTGAACTACTTATTTTAAATTTGTGTGTGTGTGCGCGTGTGGTTTTTCTTAGACCAGGCTGGTTTCAGAGATCCACCTGCCTCTGTCCCAAGTCTGCTGGGACTAGAGACGTGCACCACCACTGCCAGGATTAATTCATTGTTTATTTGAAGGCCTTGATAGTCAGGTGTAAAGAAGTCTACAGGGGGTGGGGGTGGGGAAGAAGTCCACAGAACAAAAAGTTTGGAGAACTATTGGTGTATAGACCTGGAAAAAGTCATATCAGAAAGTCTAAACCTTGTCCTCTCCATCACTTTTGCTTCATCCTCTCAGTCTTGGTCTTCAGTCCTAAGAACTTTTGTACAGAGCTAGCTAGGCTGGTTCCTACATTTCAAGATTCAAAATTCCACTTTCCTCTTTCCTTGGCTTTGGTGCACTGGAACTTGGTAGTATGCCTGCTGCCTGGCACTCTGAGCAACAGAAAGACTATGGTAGTATGCTAGCTACCCTCAGTTGCAGTATGTAGGACAGTTTCAACCAGAGAATTACGCTTACCCTAAGAACTCACAGCTGTGGCTGTGGCCAGGAGATAAGCATTCTGCTGTCACTCCCCGCCAAGGGGCTCTGTATTAGTGGCAGGCTGCCAGGTTCTGCTTTGGACTTAGATCAGTTGCACTGTATAATGAATAGTTGAGAGTCAAGTAGAGCGCCAGGGGCAATTTTCAGAGCCCTGAGGCCTTGAGCTTGGAACTCCTCTCTGGGCAGCAAGAGACCCAGAGAACAACTGTACTTTGCATACCAGGAGGAGTCCAGTCCTCATCTCTCTTGCTTTCCATCCCAAGTGTCTTAGTTTGCTTATTTGTTGTTGTGATAAAACACCATTACTAAAAGCAACTTGGTGAGGAAGGGGTTTGTTTTAGCTTACAGCTTCCAGGTTAGTCTATCACCACCAAGGGAAACCAGGATAGGAGTTCAAGGAGAAACCTAAAAAAAAACACTACTTAGTGGCTTGCTGCTGCTAGACTCAAAACTCCTTTTCTGTGCCTAGGGTTAGTACTGCCCACAATTGATTGATCACCCCTATATCAAGAAAATGCCCCACAGACATGCACCCACAGGCCAGTCTTAGAGGCAATTCTTTAATTGAAAGTACAGCCATGTGTTACATAATAATGTTTTGGTGACAGTTGGATTGAATATACCAGGGTCCCATAAGATTAAGCATTGTCATAGCCATTTTAGTTTCTATAATCTCTGACATTTGTACCACATGAAATTGCCTAAATTTATTTGTAAGAATAATTTCCCACTATTAATTATGTTTGGTGCTTTTGATATGTTGTCAGAGCCGTACAACTATCACTGTGATGTAACTGCAGAACATTTCGGCCTCTCAGCAGAACCCCCTCCCCCATGGGATATGCTGGAGATTAGGTTCTGTGTGGGCCTGGGGCAGGGGTTTTCTCATACAGGAGAGTGGAGTGACTCTTTGGCATGCCAGGGCCCTGGACCTGAGGCCAGGTTTGTCTGATTCCAGACCTCCTTACTGTTCATTCTTTTTGCCTGATAAAAGCCAATCCTTTCTCCTTGAATGGGAGAGGAAATGGAGTTCTGGTGCTCTGCTGACCCATGTTACAAGACTGTAGATGTTTCTCCTTGGAGCTGAGTTCCATTCCAAATGGCCTGGGATGGGGGGGTGGCTTTATTTCATGTCTCTGTAGTGTCTCCTAGTTTTGGTGGGCATCTCAGAATGTCAGTTCCATCCTGTAAAAACCCCCATCTGGAAGCTCTTCAGAGAAGCAGGAGCTCAGTCTGGTGTGTTGAGTGTGGCAAAGTAAAGGTAGCGCTTGCAACTCCCTGGACTTCATGCAGGGTGAGGGGAAGCTAGGTGGGGTTGTACTGCTAGGATGTCCATCAGGTTTCCATTCCATGACTGCTGCTTAGAACAAGCAGCCAGCAAAGCAACTGGATGAAATGGACATGGCATTTCAGACTTCAGACATCTGTAAGTTGGGAATGTTAGATGTGAGATTGGATTTTCAGAAGAGTGGCTGCCCTATAACCTAGAGCAGTGGATGGAAGCCTCAGCTATGGGTCTGCCTGTGGAAAGGGCTAAAGCTGTGGATGCAGGCAAAAAAAAAAAAAAAAACCACCCTGTACTCAGATTGCCTGAGTAACTTCCTACAGAAAGGCTTGGAAGTTGTTAAGGCTGCATTGGTCATGAGTGGAATTTCTCAAATTTGTCATACAAAAATTGAACCTAAAGCTTGAATCAGATCCCTCTGCCCCTGCCACTGATACGTTAAATTTAGGAAGTAAGGTGTCCTGGTGCATGCCTATAATCCTAGCATTTGGGAAGTTAAGGCAGGAGGATGGAGAGTTGGAGCTAGACTGGGCTGCACAGTGAGACTATTTCAAAGAGGAAAAAAGTGAAGTTGGAGAGTATGGACAAAAAGAATCATGAACCCTAGGATCTCTCACTCTTGGCAAATTTGGTACCTCTGTCTGTATGCTTGACTTACTGTAAGGGCATCTTCTTCTCCACCAGTGCCTTGCAGCAAGTACTCAGGACATTTGATGGAATAAAGTAGTGTTTCCTTTGAGTGACTCTTAACTTTTCATATCTCCCAAGCAAAACTGAAGGGGGCAAACCAGTGCCAGACATATAACTCACAGCCTTCCTTTTGTATTTTTTCATCATAGGAATTGGATATATAGGGATTAAGAATGGTGGGCACCAGAGGATCCAGCAGCTGTGCCACTTGGGGAAGTAAAGGGGTGGGGAGGAGTGGTTAAGCTTTGAGTAAGCATGGTGAGTAGCTTACTTGGAATCCTATGGTTAAAGGTGTTGCTGTCTCTCTTCCCCTGAAATAGCCTCCTGGATCCCTGTCTCAGCCAGTATCTGAATTATTCTCACGTGCTTTCATTCTCTGTGCACAAAGAACCTGAGGTAAGAAATAGACCTTTCCAAATGGCTGCAGCAGCCAGTAGTAGAAGTCTGCCCTTCTATGGCTCAGTTAAAGAGTTGGAAGACTGGGTGCCAAGCTTCCCTGGGTAGAGGTGGGGGTTAGGTTCCCAGAGAGGATTGCTGGGCCTTTTCCTCAGAGTTCTATCCTTACCCACCAGCTTCCAAATAGAATGGTAGCTCTGATGGGTTGGCCCTGACAGATCTCAAGGGTACTGGACCTCACTACCAACTTTCATTCTCTAAACACTTAGATTTCCTTTTGAGGAAAAGAAAAGGTGGCAGAGCTCAGGTACCTAGCTTGAACCAGAGAATCCCTGAGAGGATCCAGAGGAAACACTTAGGTGCTTGCACTTGGTGGGCATCTGAAGATGGTCGCAACCTAGTGTGTTGGCCTTGCCTAGGAACGAGAAGCTGAATTTGGTTTTCCTCCAGGTCCAGGAGTATCTGCAGCAAAGATGTCTAATGAGCCACCCCCTCCTTATCCTGGAGGTCCTACAGCCCCACTACTAGAGGAGAAAAGTGGAGCCCCACCTACCCCAGGTAAGGATGTCAAATTGCCTTTGGTAGAGGTCTGGGTAAGGTCCCTAGATGGGATTGCTAGGCCAGTATGTTATGGCATTGGCTCATCATGAGGGTCTTTCCTGACCTAACCCTTTTGGGGTCCCTGTGGCAATTCTCTTTCTATCACAAGTATGGTTGAAGCTTTTCACAGTGAATTAATACTGTGCCCAGCCTGTGTGTACAGACCAGCTTAGCTGTCTTCTTCTTTCTGCCCCTCTCTATACAGGCCGCACATCCCCAGCAGTGATGCAGCCGCCACCAGGAATGCCACTGCCCTCTGCTGACATTGCTCCCCCACCTTATGAGCCACCTGGTCATCCAGTGCCTCAGCCTGGTTTTGTGCCCCCTCACATGAGTGCAGATGGCACCTATATGCCTGCAGGTGAGTTGGGAAAGAGACCTGAAGGAAGCAGAGGCAGCTACCACCTTGAATTCACTGTGGAAAGGCATCAGTCACGCCATATGAATTGAAAATGGTGGCAAAGGAAGAGCTTGTCACCCACTGAAGGACTATAGTGTGGTGGGGCTTTTCCCTGTCAGAGACATAAGCCCCCAAAGGAGAACTGGGCCTTCGCTCACCAGTAGCACTCAGGCCTAAAGTCTATGGTTCCTGTCTGGGTTTTGGTTGGATGGTCTTTGGCATATCAGACATTGATATGCAAAAGCTTTGTATACAGGAGATGTGTGGCACTTTCCCTCTTGCTACTGAAGCCCTCATCCCTGCAGGCATGGAAGAACAGTCTTGGCATGTCAGAGGCAAGGAAGTTAAGTGGAGACGGGCTAACCTCTCAGCTCTCTGCCACATCTGTCTTGATCTCAATGTGGTAGAGATCAAAAGACCTGGGTCATTATAAATGGTCACCTTGAGCCAAGGCCTGTCCCTACTGACACTTTGGCCCTTTTGGGGAAGGTGGCAAGAGGCTATGGGCTGTGCCCTAAGTGCTGGGATCCTATGTTTTGTGTTCTCTCAGCCAATCAGCCACCAGTGACCTCTCTTGTATGTTGTTCCAGGTTTTTACCCTCCTCCAGGCCCTCATCCACCTATGGGCTATTATCCACCAGGACCCTACCCACCAGGGCCTTATCCTGGCGCTGGGGGCCACACGGCCACAGTCTTGGTCCCATCAGGGGCAGCCACCACGGTGACAGTGCTACAAGGAGAGATCTTTGAAGGTGCACCTGTGCAGACAGTGTGTCCCCACTGCCAGCAGGCGATCACCACCAAGATCTCCTACGAGATTGGCCTGATGAACTTTGTCCTGGGTTTCTTCTGCTGCTTCATGGGGTAGGTGTGGGGTGCTGACAAGTGGTGGTGCTGTTGGGGCTCTGTATGCTGCCTGACCTTTTCTTCAGTCCTCAGCCTATCTCTGTCTTCAATTCAGGTGTGATCTGGGGTGCTGCTTGATCCCCTGCCTCATCAATGACTTCAAGGATGTGACCCACACGTGTCCCAGCTGCAAAGCCTACATCTACACATACAAGCGCTTATGCTAACGGAGCTACACTTGGACTCCCCACCTATCAATCTGGCCCCATGTGCTTTGCTCCCCATGCTCAGTGGTCACTACCCTCCAGCCCTTAGTCAGGGTTGGAAGTTTTGCCACTGTCCCGTGAAAATCCTGTCTTTGCCCTTCCCTGAGTATCCTATTTCCAGCAAAAATTCCGTTGGATTTAAGGCCAAGGGCCAGTGGGTGGCATGGGGGTGACACTGACCTTGTGTGATGCTTGGGCATTTGCAATCTAGAAGATAAGCTGGAGAAGGGTCTCTTGCTGGGGTCCTCCCTCCTTTCTGTATAAGGGTCCAGGCAAGGTCCTTATTCTTCCTGGGACCAAAAGTGCCCAGAGCATCAACAGGTACCAGACTAGGCCTAAAGTGAGGGAGTACCTGGAACCACAGTTGTGTCTGACCTGCTGGAATGAGGTCAGGGAATCATCATCTAGAGTTAGATGGACCCAAGGAAGACTGGGTTTTAAGGCCTGGGTTTATGTGAAGTATATTGTCTAGTCTGGGGTGCCAAAGGTGGAGTAAGAAAGAAATAATGACTGCCGACTCTGGGCCTCAGAACTCTCAGGTATGGAAACCCAGGACTTCTACCCACTGTCCAGGAGGTATCCAAGAGCTGCCTGGTATAAGGCAAAGAGGACACTGTGGCTAAAGGTCCTGGTAGCAAAGAAGAATTTGCCCCTTTTCTCACAGATTCCTTTGAGTCAATGTGCAGATTTCCTTTCTGGTCACATCTCTGTGAACCTCTATATTTTTTGGGGCCAGAAGGAATTAATGCCCATGACGTCTGTCTACTTTTGTATTTGTGCTATATATGGGTGTAACTTCTGTCTGGTGACTTACTGACAGTGGCAGATCAGAAGAGCCTCCTTGTAGGTTCATCAGTCTCTGGAATAAGTTCCAGTCTTTTTGCCATAGTTGACTTGCTTCCACACTGGGGCACTAGGTTGGGGACCAGGAAGAAGTCATAAGTAGTGGGGGGTACCCTAGGGACACGACTCTTGCCTAGCCAGGGTGTAAACCTAAACTGTCTTTATTTCCTGAATAGTCTGTGAATATGCCCATGTGGACATTGTGTCCTGCTGCTGTCCCTCTCCTGGTCTCACACTACCAATGCATGGCCTCCTATCACTGTGAACTTTGGCCTGGTCCCAGTTTATAGTTTCATTAAATTGGCCCTTACACTCTCTTGTCCTGGGCCACCTCTGCTGTCTTGCCTGGCTTCCTTCTTTTCTGAGGGACAGGGTGGGATTACAGTAAGAAATTGGGCCTGGGAAACAATGCATGTTTAAGAACCCAATTACACAAATCCAGAATTATATATAGACTTGCCCTAGGGGGACCTAGCTGTTCTGGGCCAGAGAGATTTTTGTTTCAGCATTGTTTTTCACCATTTACATAATTAGGTGTCCAAGCCGCAGAGCCTGAGAACTGGAGCCCTGTCCTAACTTAGTTTCCTCTTAACCTGAAGGTGGTGTTCTTCCACCCTTAAACAAGATAGCACTACTGAACTGAGACTTTACAGTCTGAAGATAAACACTGAAGTCTGGCACTGAACCAGGTTGGCCTTGGTTAAAACCAACCATCTCAACTGTGAAGGTTGTGGGCTCACCTTTCAAGAGTTTCCCTTCTTTGTTTTACCCCCCCCCAAAAAAAAAAACTTTTACAGGAATAGATCCCTACTAATAAAAATATTTAACCTCACATTTCTATTTTAGATCATGAATTTTTTAATATAAAGTGTGTGCTTTTTAACCTTAAAGTATTTCTAAGAAAAATCACAGGTTCAAATAGACATTAAGGATCTTTATAATGCTTAGCATGAATACATGGAAAAATAAGGTACTAGAAATTGGCCAGGAGTATTGGGAGGCAGGCGAGGGCTGTCATCAAAAGAGGATGTATGCAACATGCCACTAATTCTGAGATCTCTACAGAGGTAGTCTCACCTGCCTTATCCCAGGGAAGAGGAAATATGAGGTGTCTGTTTTTCGAGTACAGTAGCAGGTACATAGATCAGTGGAGACAGCCTAGGCTAACAGATGTCTTAGGGGAATCCCAATTGAGCAGGATAAACTCTGGGCTTGGAAACTGAAAAGCATAGCTTCCACTGCAAAAGACTACCGGAGGCCTAGAAAATTGAGTATCAGTTGGCATGACCCTTTCCCACAAAGCATGGGTGTATGGACAGCCCACTCCCAAGCAAGGCAATGACTATTAAGCACTATTAAGAAAAAAGGGCATATATCCAGGCCTCCAGAGTGGCAAAACTCCTGGAGCACTGCCAGATCAGAGGTCCCAAGGCTGACTAGCAGTGGAGTATTTAACAGCCTGTGCCTGGTGTGTACCTGGCTGGCAGAGAAGATGCTGTTACACAGAGGCTCTAGTATCTGGCTTTTATTGGTTGCTTGTTTTCTCAAACCCAGCATTAAAAAAGTCACCTGAGGTGGTAGTTTAGTCAGAGGTGGAGTTAGGGATGGAATAGGTCACTTGGGGTAGGATGCAAATGACATGACAGGTCCTTCACATGTAGTACCAGGCCAAGAGTCCAGCAGCCAGGGCCACACTGGCAGCTAAGATGAGCTGAAGGCTAGGCTTCCTCAGCACAGCCATGGCTGTCCGGAAGGGGCAGTTGCTGCCTTCCAGCGTACCTGCATGCAACACAACAGGAGACATGGCATCAATGGAGGGCAATGATACACCCACTCCAGAAATGTTAGCTCAGGACCCAAAACCTACCTTTATCTGGCTGAGCAGCATAAAAGGGGCATTTACGTACATCCCCCTTCCCATCATGCATGGGGAGCCCGTCTTCCAGGTTTTCTCTTGCCAGCACGGAGCCAGCCTGGTCCAGTTCACTGAATATCTGAGGAGCAGAAATCAACTGAGCTATTCCTGAACTACTGCAGACTCAGAATTTGCAACCTACTCATCACCCATAGAGAAGCTAGATACACCTGATCAGGACCAGCTGAACAAACCAGGTCTTGCTGCTGACAGCTCCACTTGAATGCTCACTGCTGTTCTGACACTGAGGGTTGATATGGGGTTCTAGGATCAGAAATGGCTTACAAAATGTATTCTACTTTTCAATGAATCTGGCTCCATACTGAATATTTTTCCTATCTTTGCTACAAAATGAGGAAATTACCCATCCATCAATCCTAGCAACCCATAGTGAGAGGGAGCTCTATTTTCAGACTTCTCAAATGCTAGAGCTTTGCTCTTTCCAGTACTAGCCATCGGCCTCAAACCAGGCCTATCTGGGAGCTACACACTGGCCCCATGTTCTCTGACGGCTAACTGATGATCCCTCATTTTTCTCTAGGGCATATAGGAGCTCATTTGTCATGTTATTAATGGCCTCTCAAGAAACCTGGCTGTGATTCTACTGCTAAAAGATCATGCACCCATGGTCAGTACCCAGTACCTGCATATTATATTCAAAGGCTTTGTTGGCCTCCTCCACGATTCTCTCTTTGGTCTTCAAATTCAGGTCCAGGGCATTCATTCTGGCTCGGTAGAACTGCTTGAACTGCTGGGCATTGTCCACATGCTCAAACAGGTAGAATTGGGTCCCTTCTCCAGTGCTGGGGAGTTTCAGTGCCCGCTGGGCCACCTTCTTCAGCACCTGGCCCCCTGAAAGGTCCCCCATGTAACGAGTATAAGCATGGGCCACCAGCAGCTCTGGTTCATTCTGCCCTACATAGCGGATCCGATCCACATACTTCTGGGCAGCCTCGGAGCACTTCACTTGCTCCTCCCAGTTTTCACCAAAGAAATAATCCATGTCCTTGATCAGTGCTTCCTTCCGGTGTAGCTCCGTGGGGAAATACAAGGGAGCAAAGGCTGGGTGGTCTTTGTTTCGGTCCATTTCCTCCTCAAGGGCTGAGTACGTGAAATAAAGTGCGGTAGTGGCCAGCTGTGAAGGTGGTGGAAGATTGTGGGAGAGAATTATAAGGCAAGCCAGCAGCTCTAGAATCCACCATGTTTTGTTTTAGTTTTTCAAAGACATTATTTCTGTGTTGTCCTGGCTGTCCTAGACCAAGCTGGCCTCAAACTCACAAGAGATCTATCTGCCTGCCTCTGCCTCCCCAGTGCTGGGACTGAAGGTGTGTGCTGCCACCACTACCCAGCTTTCCTCCCCCCACCCCCCACCATGTTTTAAGAATAGCTCAAGACAAAAGCCACTTTTTCCAGTTCCAAAGACCCCATGATCCCTTTTTTATAATAGTGAACTACTTAACATACCTAGGAAGTTTCTGTAACTGAAGACTGGATATTTACAAACATATTTTTGTTAATTCATTTAGGCTAGGGCAGCCATGATTAACACCAGGAAATAAAAATCTATGTCTGGGCATGGAGACATATACTTTTTACTCCCAGGATTCAGGGTTAGAGCCCATCTGGACCATGTAGTCAGACCATCTCCAAGAAAAGTACCCAGCAGCTTCTCCCTTAGAGTGGTTGTAGGGACACTTCCTCAGCCAACAAGGCCACCCCACCTCCCAACCTTTATTAAAGTTTAGACTCCAACCCCATCTGACTGAGGGTACAAACCTTAAATAGCTCCTTCTTAATGTTTCCTTTCAAGAAGTCTTTGACAAACTGGGTATTTTCTGCCCGGTCATGTGCTTCCTTGGTCCCTTCCTTTAGGAGCTCAGAGAGGTCTGCCATTCTGTGGAGATGAGTTATGTGTGAGACAGTAGCCTCTTCCAGTTCTCCAAAAAGGATTAAAGGGCAAAAGACAGTTTAGACCCCAGATACAAACTGAAAGCTGGAGCTGCTCAGACACCAGTCCAGCATGAACAGGTGAGCCTTGTCAGCACAGGGCAGGCAGATTGTGACAATCTGCCACAAAAACTCAGGGGGGCATGAAGATTACTATGGTTTCCCCAAGACTGGATCTAGAGATGTGTGTGTTATTTACATATATACACTAACACACACACACACACACACACACACACACACACACACACAGTATGTTAGTAAGCACGCAAATACATGATGTTTTGGTTTCTGTGGCCACCTAGTGGCTGAAGAAACAAAACTAATCCAGCCCAGAAAGTGGCCTTCCTCTCCCAATGAGGGTCCAATTCTTCAGGATGTTATGTGGATGGGCCCAGATGTGGAAAGATGAGACAGTGAAAAGACAAGGACCATGATCTTGGCTTTGTATTCTTTTTTCTCTCCTCTCCTCCTCTTTCTTGGTTTTTCCAAGACAGGGTTTGTCTGTGTAGCCCTGGCTATTCTGGAACTCACTCTGTAGAACTCAAAACTCAAGAGATCTGCCTACCTCTGCCTCCCAGTTTTATATTTCTTAACATAATCACACAGGATAAAGTTACATCAATAAATTGACAAGGCAGAAAAGTGTGATCCTCAGGACAATGGAACCTAGGGAGAACTACTGTGTATCCACACAGTCCATCTGTTAGAAGGAGAAAATGTTGGTTCTCTTGTAGCCTAGCTTCTGCAGTTGTTTCTTTGATTTTTAGATTTCACCCACATTCTGTTAATTGGTATATTAGTAATTATTTTAAGATATAAGAAATAACCTAGCCAACAACAGGACTCTAATGAGAGGCTAAGAAAACTGTAGAGTAGGGCCCAGTAATCTGAGCCCTAGAGAGAGTACCAAGTAAAGGCCTGTCCTAGAGCAGAGTTAAGATTCCACATTTGGTAGGGAGATGACCTTGTAAAAGGAACCAGCTTTGCCTCTCATTATTCCTCATTAGCCAAGGTGAAAAACCACTTAGGTTTGGTTTTTTGTGTTTTTGTTTTTGCTTGTTTTTCAAGACCAGGTTTGTCTATGTAGCCCTGGTCGTACTGGCTTGCTCTGTAGACCAGGCTGGCCTCCAACTCAGAAATATGTCAAAGGTGCACGCCACCATGCCAGTACTACTTGGTTTTTAAGAAGAAAAAAATGACTACCATGAAACCCTGAATCAGCGCTCCCAGCACTAACAGAACATAGAAAACCAGAGAGTGGAACAGCCTAGGCTGGACAGGGCTCTGCAGTGCCAACCAAATATCCCAGGCTTTACACAGCTCAGGACTGATGGGCATTCCCAAGCGCCACTGGCAGACTGAACTGGGCATTCTGGCAAGTGATAGATCAGGTGCTGGACCCTCCCAATGAGAAGCAGCCAGTTGCTATCACTCACTTGGTACGGTTTTCCTTCTCTGGGGCCACGGAGTTCTTTTTCTCTGACTCATCTACCCCCTCTGAGGTCTCCACTTCTGAAGACATTGTTGCCGAATAGTTCCTGCTGCCTCACTCTGGTCCTGTAGAGACACAAGGAGTTAAGTTGGTAACCGAATAATGTCTTTAAGCCAACATAACTCAGGCAACACCCCTGCACCTCAAGACTTTTTCACAACAAAGCTCTGCTATTACTGAAACCATTTCAGAATATGGACGGATCTGAAGATGAACAGTGAACCGGTTAGGTAACAGAATTATGAGGCTGAATTTGTTCTTAGGCAATACACACTGACATTCAGAAGTAAATGGCAAGCTGTCCTTGATTACTCTCAGCACTTCAGAAGAATGTATGTAGGTATGCATCCGTGTGAAGAAAGTAAACAAGGTAAAATGCTGACAGTCTGGGTAAAAGGTATACAAAAGTTATTTTTGTTTGTTTCTTTCCAGACAAGGTTTCTCTATATAACAGTTATGGCTGTCCTGGAACTTACTTCGTAGACTAGTGCCCCAATCCGAGGTGCAGTCAATGAGGAATTGGGGATACCTAGGAGAGAATGGGGGAACAAGGGATATAAAGAACAGACAAGACAGTACTCTGATCAAGCTGACCAATTTATTTTCTCAGGGGAGGCTTATATAGGACCGTAGGCAGGATGTGAGCAGGGTTTGCATGTAAGCAGACCGAGAAGGTCAGTAGAAGGAATGCCTTGAATTGTTTAGCTAATCTATAACTGGCTGTAAAACTGCAGCAGGAGAAATGCCCTGAGTTGGTTAGCTATTCTTTAACTGGCTGTAAAACCGCAAGTCTGTATCTCAAAATGCTCTGCTGAACATTCTGCTTATTTTTTAGAGGTAGTAATTTTTATCTCAGAGACCTGAGGCTGTGAGGATGGTGATGGTCCCCAACAGACCAGGCTGGCATCCAGCTCCAAGATCTGCCTTCTTCTGCCTCCTGAGTGTTGGGATTAAAGGTGTGCACCACCACCACTGGGCTACAAAAGTTCTAAATGTTCTTTGCACTAGTCTTACTGTTTTTTTTTTTTTTCCCTCTGCAAGTCTGAAATTATACACAAATAAAAAGCCACTAAAAACATAAAAGAAAGCTACATTATTAAAAAGCTGCAGGAACTCTCATTAAGCGATGCAAGGCTTTCCATTTTACTGTACGTCCTACCTGTAGGCAGCCACATGAAAGGAATAGAAGCAATGTTGGGCTAGAGTTTAGTTAAGCCAGGCTGTGCCCAACATCTCCACAAAGAACACAAAGGCTCAACAAGCTTGAGACACCTTCAAGTGAGTCACCATACAAACTGTCCCCAGCCTGTTCTGTACTCTGCTGGGCTGCATGGAATAAAAAGCTAGCTATCAACTCCCATTGCCTACTTCAAGGCAACTAAGAAAGTCACTAATCAAGACAGAAATTCCAACTCTAAAAACAAAATATCTATCCAAATTGGGTCAAGGAAAAGGAAAACTTAATTTTCCACTCAATTAGTACTCCTTTAGTAAGCATTTTCTATAATCCAGAGAATTAGGTTATTATAAGAACAGCCTTTGAGGTAGGTGTGTAGCTCAGGGTTAGCTGCACCACACCACAGCTACCCAGCTTACATTAAGTATTTATTTTTACAGTATGTATTTTTTAAAACAAAATAATACTAATAGCTTGCTGTTACTTCAACAGTTTTCTAAACTCCAAGTACAATTCACTTATTTCCCTTTGAAGATTACCGAGTCCTCAAGATGTCTGACAGCTTCCTTCCAGGGAAGGCTGAGTTATCACATTCAACCAACATAGGCTACTGCTAGGGGAGAAAACCTGTGTCCATTTTTGTTGCCTAGTCACCATTCCTCAAGGGAGTGACCATGTAGGATGACATTAAGGGGTTACCTTGACCAGTGGACACACCAAATCCTCTGCTGACCTTGCACACTCTAGAATATATTCCTTAAAAAATTGCTCATAGTAATCTGTACCATAATAATAAAGTCATACTAGAAAGTTTTGAGCTACTCAAAGGACAGCATACAATGGAATGCTAGCACAACCCTGACAAACTAACAAACTGTGATTATGCACAGAATAGTCTACATTACAAAAACTAAAAAATCTGACAGGAGGTAGTGGTGCATGTCTTTAATCCCAACACTAGAGAGGCAGAGGCAGGGAAATCTCTGTGAGTTGAAGACCAGCCTGGTCTACAAAGCAAGTTCCAGGACAGCCAAAGAAACCCTGTCTTGAGAAATCCAAGTAATACAAACAAATAAGAATCCAAACCAGTGACTACAACTATGTATAAACAGCACAGCACTGTACAGACAGAGTGCTTGCCCAACAGGGATTACATCATTATATAAGTACATTGAGGGAATTTGGAAAACTCTTCATTCATGGTTTTTGTTGGACAACTTAGCCAACTGGCTGTTTCCTTTATGCAGCATTATCCTATTGGAAAGAAAAAAGGGAAAAGGGAAGGAGAGAAATAAAGGGAAGGAAAGCGTAAAAAGGAAACAGAGATAGGAATTGATTGCTATAAGCAAGCTAGCTAAGATCTGCCCTGAACTAGTCAACAGGAAGCAGTCCTTGGCCCTGTTACCACAGAAAGGTTGTAACAGAAAGATCACTCTGTGCCCCACCCTACCCCACCCCCTTTAAAAACAAAACAAAAGGGGACTGCTACTCCATAATTCTCATCCTGCCAGCTGTTTTCTGATCAGCAACTAGTTTTCATTCTAATACCTGATTTGAGTGATGCACAAGTTCCTATGAAAGAGACTTCTAGCGAGAGGTACCCATGCAACAGATCTAAAATATCCACCTCAAAGCTGCTGCTCTTGGTAAAGCATATTAGGACTTCCTGAAAGAAACTCTCCTTCATGGAGACTAAATCCAGCTAATTTCACAAGGTCAGGTAATTCAGAGCACTGCTGCCAGGCAGAAATGTAACCTAAGGACTGTATCACGGTCATTTCCCATCTGATGATCTAAAGAATAATAAAAACTTTTGGTATTCATCCTGACTGAAGGAAAGGAGCAGGATACTGAGCTCAGGTAAAAGAAAGGGAATGGCAGAGTGACCTGCTCCCTAGCATTAGAACAATGCTGCAAGACTGGGTAGTGACACTCAGCAACAGTGAGTTTATAACCACAATATGAGTCACTGTTACCCCATATACATAGAGGTTAAATGGCTGCTCCAAGCATTCTTTACCAAGACCTGAACATGATTCCCTCTTTGAATGGATTTCTGCTAGGCATCAGGCTTCTCACCATCCCTAAGTCCTCTGCCTCCTTCCTAGAAGGCTGTCTATGGCTCAAGACTTCAGTCCTGATAGAACTGGTACCATCCTGCCCTATGTGTGACTGCCCCCAGTTAACCCAGAACCCCCTACATGGAAGATCAAGATTTCCCCCAGACTCAGTTCATCAGGCTCCAATGTCATAGCATCCGATGGAGCCTCCAATCTGAGATACAAATGTTACAATGTGCACACAGAATGCAATGGGCATACAAGCTAAATGAAAATTGTGTGTTGGGTGTGTAACTGGGTGTCATGACACTAAATTAACTACTATGAGATTTCTGGTGTCTTTACTTTCCAAATTTTTACTGGCAATTATGTATATTTGTACAATGTGTTTTTGTTTTTCCAAGACAGGTTTTCTCTGTGAAACAATCCTGACTGTCCTGGAACTCAGGCTGTAGACCAGACTGGCCTTGAACTCACAGAGATCTGCCTGCCTCTACCTCCCAGAATTTGCTTTATCTTCTCAAATATGCTGTAAGGACCAAAATGAGATATCATACATGAATAACTGGGAAAGCCCTGGGGTTCAAACCCCAACTGGATTTAGTAAACTGGGCATAACAACACAAGACAGCACTTGGGAGGGTGGAAGCAGGAAGATCAAGAGTCATCCTTGGATATAGATGAGGTCAAGACCAGTCTGAGATACATGAGACCCTATCTCAAAAAACACAAAAACTAAGAAGCAGCTGGGTGATTGCGAAACAATCGGGAAGGAACCAACTCAGATGATTCTGCACATGTCATACCAGAAAACTCAGCCCTTCTGCAGCAGTGTGAGGAATTAGCAAAACTTGTTCTTTTCAAGGTAAGACATGTGACCAAGGCAGGAAAGAATGCCCACACTTTAGGTTCTCCTCAATGCTGGCTCAGCTAGATGTTAGCTGTGTTGAATGTTGGGGACAATAGAAAGCTAGATCAGTTCTAACCAAACCAGACATTTGAAAACAGGGGCCTCACAACACCCTAAGGAAACCACATTTATCTAGGTAAACAGTTTTTGATTTCTACAATAAATGGCTCAAGGAATCTGAACTCAGGCACTGCCATTCCTCAGGAAATCTGATACACAAGCACCATGCTTTCTTCATTTTGATTTGTGGAAGTTCAATCCCACAGTTTGACTATAACCTCTTGATAAAGAGCAAGACCAGACAGGAAATCCTAGAAAAGTAAGGACTTCAGTGACAAAAACATTAGTCTGATTTATGAAACACACCCTTGCAATCTGGGTAAATAACACAGAAACTAAGTATACAGGTTAGGTCTGTCCTATGGCAGAACATTTTCCTAGTATTCTTGAGGTTCTATATTCTGACCCCACCACTGAAAAAAATGATCATGGTGTAATGGTGCAGCCTTGAAATCTTAACACTAGGGAAAGGCAGGGAGTAAGGCAGTTCACTAAACTACATAGTGAGACCTGGTCTCAAAAAAGTACCAAAAACCTAATCTAAAAGCACCATCCGGCTGTGGCAGTGGTATATGCACTTGGTCTAAAGAGCGAGTTCCAGAACAGGCTCCAAAGCTACACAAAGAATCCCTGTCTCAAAAAAGGCACCATCCTTTTAGATTTCAGAATCCTCAGTAAGTGACATCAGCTCAGGATGTCTTAGGCTCCTTCCACAAGCACCTTTTTATTGAGGAAAATGGGTGTCCTCAACTCTAGCATGTCCAAATAACAGCAGTCAAAGTAAACACCAAGGATGCAATGGTAAACACACAAAGAAGGAGCCTGGAAAGGACTGTGAAGGTAATCAGCAGTCCTGGTAAGCAGCTTTCCTATTTGTCCAGCATGTGTGAGACATTAAATTCACTTCTCACCGCCCCACAGCAGGAGGTAGGAGGGAGGGAGCCAGCCTTCTCAATAAATGAATCACAGCAGATTTGCTCCTGCTCCCTGACTGCCATCTAACATTGTCTGGGACAAACAAACCTCCAGACCAAGAAGGCAACACTTCCAGTATCATAAGAATGCAGATAGAGCCATGAATGAATTCTAAAATTACTTGAGTAGATTTTTTTTTTTTTTTTTTAAGGACAAAGCCTATGTACCAATTTCCCTGAAGAAATGCTGGAGGGGAAAAAAGTCAAGAAAGGGCAGGCCTACAGAGCCAGAGGAGCAGTAGCCATCCTCCAGATGGGGTGACTGTTGGGAGTCAATACCATAAGCCATAATTCCCAAGCCTTCTTGACCACCATTGCTAGACTTCCCCCAAGGTATGAGACAATGAAAGAGGGGTCTGGGGTGACTGAGCTGGGGGAACCTCCACAACTGAGCTATTGTGAGCACCACTGTTATCAACATGCACAGAGAGGTCTCTGTGCCTGACTGAGTGGTCTGGTTCCTGTTCCTACACTTATTGCCTGGGTATCCTTGCCTATGCCTACTCTATGAAGTCCAAGAACAAGAAGATGGTGGGTGATGTGACTAGAGCAGGGGCCTGCACCTCCACTGCCAAATGCCTAAATATCAGCTCCTCCATCTTCAGTGTCCTAATGGTCATCTTCTGCATCATCATCTCCACCACCTCTGTGGCACATTCTGGATTCTAGTCCTGCCTTGTGCTCCACAGCCCACAGCTGCCTGCCCCAGGCTAAGGCCGTGACCCTTTGTTTACCCTACAAATATGCAAATGTTATATATATATTACATATATCCATCCCCATAGTGGATTCAATAAAGTGCACATGATGACAACTCTGAGGAAAAAAAGAAAAAGCTCTGATCTAAATAAATAAATATATAAATAAAATGGGCAGGTGGGCAGGTGGGCAGGTGATGGTGCACACCTTTAGTCCCAGCACTTAGGAGGCAGAGGCAGAAAGAGGCAGGCAGTTCTAGGATGGCCTGGTCTACAGCCAGGGCTACAGAGAGAAACCCTGTCTCAAAACAAACAAACGAACAAACAAACAAAAAACAAAGAGAGAGAGACACAGAAACAAAGAAAGGAAAAAGATCTGACAGTTTTGGGAAGGCTTAAAACCATGTGCCTTGTGGACAGTCACAATGACTCACTTTTATAGTAGCGTCAGCTTCTCTAAAAATAACTAAATTATAAGATCAAAATGCATTATATACATACATGAAATTTCAAAAAACAAGATATAAAAAAAAAATTAAAACCACATTTAGGGTTGGAGAGAAAAAGTCAGCAATTAAGATGGCTCCAAACTGTCATTCTGCAAATCTAGATATTTTCCTCTCTAGTAACACCAAAAAGCCTTAGAAACTATCAGTGCAGGGCAAAAAGAGTACAGAGCAGTGTGTTGCAAGTATGGCAGATCTGGACACTATCAGTCTAAGCCACTTTTCCACATGGAATTTAAAAAAAAAAAAAATTTATGTGCATTGGTATCATTATCCTCTGGGTTGTCAGATCACCTGAAACTGGAGTTACAGACATTTGTGAGCTGCCATGTAGGTGCTGGGAAGTAGTGAACCAGTTCTCTTAACTGCTGAGTCCCTGTACCACACTGCATTTATTCAAACCATGACGGTATTAAGCCACAGCTTGTTGTTTCAGGATGAAAACATGACCCTATGATTCTGAGACATAAGCTTAAGCTTCCATTTAAAGAGCTGGGAGCTGAGGTTCAATGGGTAAAATCATTGAAAACTTCTCTTCAGATCCACGTGACTCATACAAAATCAGTGACACTCTGTAAACTCAATTCTCAGAGAGTGAGGAGAAAGGCAGATCCCTGGAGCTCATTGACCAGCCAGCCAGCCAGCCTAGCCAAATCAATGAGAAATAAGTTTAGTCAGAAAACCTATTTCAAAAACTGAAGTGGGGCCAGACAATGGTGGCACACTCCTTTAATCCCAGCACTCGGGAGGCAGAGGCAGGCAGATCTGTGATTTTGAGGCCAGCCTGGTTTACAGAGTGAGTTCCAGGACAACCTCAAAAAAAAAAAAAAAAAAAAAAAAAAAAGAAAAGAAAAGAAAAGAAAAAGAAAACAAACAATATAACACAACTAAGGTGGAGAAGGAATAAACAAAATATTAAATGTTGACCTTTGGCCTCCACTTGAACATATTCACATACACAAAAAATTGAGAGCTGCTACTTCCTGTTCCTCAAATACCTACCTTGATTCATTTAGGTTATGCAATCCAAAATGACTGCTCCTTTGTAAGGTCTGCTTTTGTAAGAGGGCAACCCAGGTGGTTCCAAAGGGGAGGTGGCACACCCCAACACTTAGTGCCTGGAGAGACGCAACCAGACCTTTCAGGCCTTGGTGGACAATCAAGCAAGAGGTTCTGGGGGATCTACACTAGAGGTCACAATAGGGTCTCCACATCCCTATAGCACTAGTTACCATAGCAACTGAAAAACAGAAGATCTAGTTACAAGAATCTGTACCAACCAGGGGGTGGTGGCACATTCCTTTAATACTAACTCTCAGGAGGCTGAGGCAAGCCTGGTATTCCAGGGCAGCCAAGGCTACAAAGAGAAACCCTGTCTCAAAAAACAACAGCAAACAAGAATCTGTGTTTCAATTGTGTACTGATTATTTAAAAATCTAAGCAGTTCATCTACTTCTAAAAATGTATACTGGTGGGGCTGGAGAGACCTGGAGAGTAATTAAGAGTTCCCTTCCAGAGCTCAATTCCCAATACCCACATGGTAGTTCACAACCACCTCTAACTCCAGATCCAGGGATCCAATGCCCTATTCTCACTCCTGCAGGCACCAGGACTGTAGGTGGTACACATACACACATACATACAGGCAAAACACATACAATTGAAGAAAAAAAAAGGGCTATGCAGAGAAATCCTGTCTCAAAAAAAACAAACAATAAAATAAAAATTTGGGGGTGGGGGTCGTTCTCTGTGTGAAGCTTTGGCTGTCCTAGAATTTACTCCGTAGCCGGGCTTAGATTTGTTTTTTATTTAATGTGTTGAGTGTTTTGCATGCTTGTATTTATATACTATGTGCATGCCTGGTGACCTCAAGAGGTCACAAGAGGGTATCAGATCTGTAACTAGAGGTATAAATCCTAGGAATTGAACCTGGGTCCTCGCAAGAGCATTTCCTGCTCTTAACCACTGAGGCAACTCTCTAGTCATGAGGTGCAAATTTTTAACAATCATGGTATGCTTCTCAGCCTCCAACTGACACCCTCTCTTGTCTAGATCAGTTTAAAAAAAAAAACAAAACAAAACAAAAAAAAAAAAAACCTTCAGCTGTCGTTATGGCTGAAGTGGAACAGAAATAAGAACGGGGACCTTTAGAAAGTTCACCTACCATGATGTGGACCTGGACCAATTTCTGGATATGTCCTGTGAGCAACTGATACACTTGTACAGCACCCAACAGAGGCCTGCAGCAGAAGCATCGCTTGAGTAGCCTGAGAAAGGCCAAGAAGAAGGCCACCCTTGGAGAAGTCTGAGGTGTTAAAGACCTACCTGAGGGACAGGATTACCCTGACTGAAATGGGAAGCATCATGGTGGGCATGTATAATAGCAAGACCTTCAACCAGGTGAAAAATCAAACCAGAGATGTCAGATCACTACCTGGGGGTGGCGAGGTTCTCCATCATGTAGAAGCTTGTGAAGCATGGCCATGCCACCCACTCCTCCCACTTCATCCTCCTCAAGCCCTCAAGTAACTGTGATCAATAAAGTCTCATGTTTGGTCCCGGGGTGGGGATAAGGGTGGAGATAGGGGTGTGTGGTGTGTGTGTGTGTGTGTGTGTGTGTGTGTGTGTGTGTGTAACCAATACAAATGCATAAAAATCCACATCCTGTGTCTACTCATATTTTGGAACACTATACCAAAGGGTGGAGATAGGGGTGTGTGTGTGTGTGTGTGTGTGTGTGTGTGTGTAACCAATACAAATGCATAAAAATCCACATCCTGTGTCTACTCATATTTTGGAACACTATACCAAAGCATTAGGTATTATCACAAAGAAAAAAAATTGATGAGCATAATTTTATGAAAAGCAAAAACAAAAGTCTGAGTGTGGCTGTAGTTCAGCTGTCTAACAGGTAGAAAGATATAACTGTCCTTTTCTGAGGAAAATCATTTGCCAAAAATAATCATTTGCCATTTTCCATTGTGCTGAGAATTATCAGATGAAGGTTCCAGGTCAAATCACATTTTTTCATAGGAAAAGAAGTTCCTTATTCTATCTGTGAGTAAGCAGTGGTCCTCGTAAAGGTTAACCTACAGACCCAGAATTTCAAGTTAAGAACCCCTATTTATTAGTGACGTTCTTTCTTTGAGCAGGAGGCTTCCACTGGGGCCTGAATGCTTTCCTATAGATCTCCTTTGTGCTTCTTCCTGCTTTACTCTTCCTTTCACCTGACCTGCTGTGGCTTTGCTTCTAGTTCTCAGCTCTTAAACTTCCCTGACACCTCAAAACACAGAGCAGCAAAGAATGATCATAAATTTTACAGCAATTGTCTGTTCTGGGTTTCCCAAGATGACTGACAATTCTTAGTACTAATTATGCCAGGTTTTTGTTGTCTTTTGTACAATTTCTCAGTGCTACCACTTAATACAGCTTAGATTCTTCAATACACACTTACCTAATGGGCTCACATTTCTGATCCTCTACCCTTCTACCACTAGGCATATTGTACCTAAACATGCACTTAAACATGTCAACTCCTTTAAAATTTGAGTACCTATACCATTGTGACACTGAGATTTTAAAAATACACATACCTTGTAGAATCCTTATAGAGAATGGCATAACAAAATCCTTCATTCTAGCTGGATGTAGTGGCATAAATCTCTAATCCCAGCACTCAGGAGGCAGAGGTAGACAAAGACAGTTCTCTGTGAGTTCTGAGGCCAGTCTGATCTACAGAGTGAATTTCCCTCTCTCAGGGGAAAAAATGTTGGGAACAGGCAAAAGTACCTTATCCTAAGTACTGCCATTTTGACTTCAGACTCCATTTTACCTGTAGGGTGAAACAAAGTTCATGTTCCCAAGCCCTAGGAGAGCTGGGGACCTTCTAATATCTGACCCACCTCCTCCTTAAGCAATAGAAATAGTCTGTTATGCATTTTTTGTTTATTTTGAGACAGGGTTTCTCTGTAGCTTTGGAGCCTGTCCTGGAACTGTCAGAGATCCTGCTGTCTGCCTCCCAAGTGCTGGGATTAAAGGTGTGTGCCACCACAGCCCTGCTTGTTATACCTTTTTTTTTTTTTTTTTTGCATTGGTTCTTTTGCCTGCATATATGTGTGAATGTGTCAGAATGTGTCAGTTACAGACAGTTGTTAGCAGCCATGTGGATGCTGGGAATTGAACCCTGGTCCTTGCTTAGAAGAGTCAGTGCTCCTTACTGCTGAACTATCTCTCCAGCCCATTGTTATACATCTCTAAAAAAATTATGGATGTTCCTAACAACAAAATGAACAAATAAGTCTAGGTGGTTGGACTGAAAACTTACATTATGTGCCAGTTGACAATGATGAAATACACAGGGACATCTTTGAATCCCGATTTGTGGAAAAAATGTAACTGTAACTTGCCACAGATGTTAGTTTTTGTACTTAAAGGCTCTGTAATTCTCTGGCTTGGGGTGGTAGTTCAGTTCCTGAGTCTGTTCAGTGGCCCTGATCCATCAGTAGTGGCTTGATTATAATAAATTTTTGTCATCTGCATTGATTTGGTATGTGAGTTCTGTTGGCTCCAAGCAGACCCCTTAACAAAAATAACAGCAGCAGCAGCAACAACAACAACAACAACAACAACAACAAAAACTACCCTTGAGGCAGGAGCAACAACAACAACAACAACAACAACAACAACAACAACAAAAACTACCCTTGAGGCAGGAGCAGGATGATCTCTGAGTTGGAAGCCAGGCTGTTCTACAGAGCAAGTTCCCAGACAGGTTACAGAGAAGACCTGTCTTGAAAAACCAAACTAAAACAAAACAAACAAAAAAGCGAAACAAACAAAAGAAATACCCACCCCCTGCTTCTGATATTTTGTTTTTGATCAGTTTGTCACAGGGCCTCTAAATCCCTTGGAATTTGCTGCTGGGAGAAGCATCCCCTGTGCTCCTGGGTAGTTTCAGAAGTTTCTAGTGAAAATAATCATGGAATTAAAGTGAACATTTCAATCCTAATTCCAGACCTCTTTTGGAGAGTGAAAAGATGTGGTTACTGGTGTAATCAATCATGTACACAGAAAAATTCAAAGAGACTGGGCAGATTAGCTACTAGAAAGAATAAGCTATAGCCAGGTGGTGGTGGCACATACCTTTAATCCCAGCACTTTGAAGGCTGAGGCAGGTGGATCTCTGTCAGTTTGAGGTCAGTCTTGGTCTACAGATGTAATTCTAGTACAACCAGGGCTACACAGAGAAATTGGGGGTGGGGGGAAGGCTGGAATTTCAGAGGCTATGGACATTCTATAAGTCTTTGCCTGCATGCTATGCATTCCATTCATCTAGTTGTTCATCCACATTCTTTTATATGTTTACATGTACATGTAGATTTATGTGGACCTGTGACCTCATTTTTTTTTTTTTTTTTTTTTTTTTGAGACAGGGTTGATGTGGGATAATGTTCTGGTCTGCTGTGAAGATTTGTCACTCATACTGGTTTAAGAAAATGATGATTGGCTAGTAGCCAGACAGAAAGTATAGGCAGGGCTACCAGACTAGGAGAATTCTAGGAAGAGAAAAGGCAGGGAAGCAGTCGCTAGCTAGACGAAGAGGAAGCAAGATGAGAATGCCATACTGAGAAAAGGTACCAAGCCACATGGCTAATCATAAATAAGAATTATGGGTTACAACTAATTTTAATTGTAAGAGCTTGTTGGTAATAAGCCTGAGTAATGGGCCAGACAATTTATAATTAATGTAAGTTCTGTATATTTATTTGGAACTAAACAGCTGCAAGAACGGGCAGGATAGAAACTTCCATCTACACAGGGTCTCTCCCTCAGCCTGGAACTCAATATAGTTAGCTAGACTGACTGGCCAGCCAACTTCAGCAATCTATCTCTACCTCTCCAGCACTGGGATTGTAGATGTGTGCTGCCATGTGAGCTTTTATTTATTATTGCTTTTTTTATTTTATTTACTTTTTTTAAAGACATGTGTGTCTGTATGTCTATGTGTATGTGTACAAGCATGCAGGTTTCTGTGTAGGGCACTGAATCCTTTGGAGTTGGGAGTTACAGGGAGCTGTGTGCCACCCATTATGGGTGCTGGGAACCTAACTCCAGTCCTTTCCAAGAGCAGCAGGTTCTCTTAACTTCTGAGCTGTCTTTCCAACCCTTACACCAGCTTTTTACATACATGCTGGGGGATCAGAAATCAGGTTTTCATGGCAAACACTATACCATCACTTCCTCACACCCATGTACATCCTTTTTAATCAGCATTGTAACCTTTAAGGGACTGGAGAAATGGCTCAGTGGTTAGGAGCACTAGCTGTTCCAGAGGATCCCAGTTTGATTCCCAGCACGCAAATGGTGGTTTATAACCATCTTTAACTCCAGTTTCAGGAGAACCGAATGAAGCCTTCTGACCTCTAGGCATGCACATGCATTCATGCAGGCACACACCTTTAGTCCCAGCAATCAGGAGGCAGAGGCAGGTGGATCTCTGTGAGATCAAGGCCAGCCGGGTCTACAGAGCTAGTTCTAGGACAGGCTCCAAAGCAATACAGAGAAACCCTATCTCGAAAAACAAAACACTTAACCACATTAAAAAAAAAAAAAAATTAAAACAGCTGGGCTTAGTGGAATATGCCTTTAGTCCCAGCATTTGGAAGGCAGAGGCAGGCAGATCTCTGTGAGTTTGAGGCCAGACTGGACTACAAAATGAGTCCCAGGACAGCCAAAGATACACAGAGAAACCCTGTCTCAAAAACAAAAACAAAAATACAAACAACAACAAAAACAAAAATAGAAGAAAGTAGTTTGGGATAGCAGGTAAATGTAGGAGTGAATACAAACCACAGTACAACCAGTGTCCTAAAATTAAAAAAAAAAAAAAACAAAAAACAAACAAACAAAAAAAAAAAACAAAAAAAAACTCAAGAAAAGCTGGGAGCATTCATGAAAAGTAGGGACAAAGCAGCAGCCTCCTTATGCTGTTCTTCCCTAAAGCCCTTTAAAGCTACTGAGAACTACGTCAATAATTAGGCTCATGATACTCCTGGGAAGGAAACAAATCCATTCGTGTGACAAAAAGTTAATTTCCTCCTAGGCAGAAAGAGTAACATCTTGGTTGGCTTCTTGCACACAAACTGACAACACAGTTAAAACAACCCAACAACCACCGTTTTTGTTCCTCTTCTGCTGTTACTCATTAGCCCATCAACTTCCTCTATAAATCTTCCAATTCATTTTCTTCTCTGCCCAGCCTGTGCTTTCTTCCAGAGGACTAATCAAGAATCACATGCTAAAAACCACTGATTCCCAGTCCCAATCTCAGGTTTACCAAAACAGATGATTTTAGTAATCCCATCTGTTGGGAACCAGCAGTCTCTTGACCCCACCCCCGACAATGAGTGGGATGCTCATGGCCATGTCATCCCTACATCAGGATTTACCTGGCTACTCAAGCTTTACCTGCCTGTGCAGGGGACTGTTACCATGCACAAGCCCCCCCTTTTAAAGCAAACGTGCCAAGCGCTCCTCTCTCTCTCTCTCTCTCTCTCTCTCTCTCTCTCTCTCTCTCTCTCTCTCTCTCTCTCTCTGGGGCCCCTTCTCTTTCTGACCCTCCTCTCTCTTTTGCTCCTCCCCCCATTTCAGGCGGCCACCAGCTACCCCCCTTTCTCTCCCCTCTCTCAATAAATTTCACGTGGGCACTGAGTCTCGTGTTTGTGTTTCATAGGCAATAGCTGCAGCAAAAGAACACCACCATCCCTAGATCAATAAGCAGCATTTAAAGGATCCACAGACTGTAAGACTGACTCATCAAGAGTTTTGTTGGTTGGTTGGTTGGTTTTTTTGAGACAGGGTTTCTCTGTGAAACAGCCCTGGCTGACCTGGAACTCACTCTGTAAACCAGGCTGGCCTCAAACTCTCAGAGATCTGCCAGCCTTTGCCTCCCGAGTGCTGGGATTAAAAGCATGTGCCACCCAGCTAAGACTCATATTAAAACCCCCTTTTTGATATAAAAACTAAAGTTTAGGGTGAAATGTGGTAATACTCACATTAATCCCAAGGCAAAAGAGGCAGATCTATGTGAGTTCAAGCTAACCGGGAATACATGCATAGTGAGGGAGACCCTGTTTCAAAATAGAAAGAAAACATTTATCCCAATACTTAGGAGGCAAAGGAAGAAAGATCCCTGCAAGTTTGAGGCCAGTCTAGTATATGGAGTTCCAGGCCAGGCAGGTGAGACTGTCTTAAATAAATAAAAATAAATAAATAGATAAATAGGAGCTGGATAGATGGCCCAGTGGTTAAAAGCATTTGCTGCTCTGGAAGAACCAGGCTTAGTTCTCATTACCCACATGGAGGCTTACAGACATCCTTTAATTCTAGATCCAAGGGACCTGCAAGTGCTAGGCACATAGGCAGTGCACATATGTGTACAAATAATCTAATTATTTTCAAGAATAAAAAGGCAACTTATATTTTAACTGGGTATTATGGCAAACACCTGGAATCCTAGCACTCAAAGAGCTGAAGCAGGAGGATCTCCAGCTCAAGTCCAGCCTGGGTTACAGAGATCCTTGAATCGATAGAAAGCAAAATATGGCCAGTCAAGAGTGCAGTGAGTAAAGGTATATGTCACTAAGTCTGACTTTAATTCCTGGGACCACCATGTAAGTGTAAAGAGAACCAATTCCCAGATAGTGTCCTCCTTTCCTCTCAATTTTTAAGACTTTTTAAACAAAATAACCAATTAAAATATCTCTTTTAGGGTCTGGAGAGATGGCTCAGCAGTTAAGGGCACTGGCTGCTCTTCCAGAGGTCCTAAGTTTTAATTCCCAGCACCCACATGGTGGCTCACAACCATCTATAGTGGGATCTGATGCCCTCTTCTGACACAAAGGTGTACATGTAGACAGAGCACTCATACATAACAAATACATCTTTTAAAAAAATCTCTTGGGCTGGGCATCAGTGGCACACGCCTTTAGTTCCAGCACTCGGGAGGCAGAGGCAAGTGGATCTCTGTGAGTTCAAGGACAGTCTCCAAAGCCACAGAGAAACTGTCTCAAAAAAAAAAAAAAAAATCTCTTGGGCAGCAAGACTGCTCATCCAGCAAAAGTACAAGCTTAACCACCTGAGCTGAGCTTTACTGCTAGAACTTACAGTGGGAGAATCAACTTCTATAAGCCAGAAAGCATGCAAGCCCTCTCACACACTCATAATTTTTTTTAACAAGTAAGAAAATCTCTCCCTCTATTGTCAAGAACAGATAATAAGAGGGCTAGAGAGATGGCTCTGTGGTTAAGAGCACTGGTTCAATTCCCAGCACACACAGCACCCAGCAGCTCACAACTAACTGTAATTCTAGTTCCAGGGGATCTGAAACCCTCACACAGACATGATTGTAAGCAAAACACCAATACACATAAAATACATTTAAAAATAAGAATTGATAATAACATGATTTCCACCTATAAAAACAATGAGAACTGCTCTTCCTGTAAGCAGCCTGAGGTGACCTGTAGAGATGGTTCATTACTCTCTCTTCCCAGAAAACCCTACAAAATCATGCAAGTCAAGAGGATAGAATCTTCGGGTTCACTTTAAGAATACCTGTGAAGCTGCCCAGGCCATCAAGGCCACCAAATATCTGAAAGATGTCACTTTGAAGAAGCAATGTGTGCCATTCCAGTGGTACAATGTGCAGTCAGCAGGTGCACCCAGGCCAAACAGAGGGGCTGGACACAGGGGTCGGTTGCCAAAACAGTGCTGAATTTTTGCTGCACATGCTTAAAAATGCAGAGAGTAACGCTAAGCTTAAGGGTCTAGACGAAGATTCTCTGGTCACTGAACACATCCAGGTGAACAAAGCACCGACAAATTTACAGAGCTCAAGGCTGGATTAGCCCATACATGGGCTCTCCCTACCACATCGAGATGATCCTCATGGAAAAGGAAGAGATTGTTCCAAAGCCAGAAGAGGAGGTTGTACAGAAGAAAAAGATATCCCAGAAGGAACAAAAATTTATGGCATGGAAATAAATTCAGCATAAAATAAAGGCAAATAAATAAAAACATGCAAATAAAAGTAAAAAAAAAACTTATTCACATCACAACAGAACTTTAAAACCTTTATCCTGTTTTTGCCTTTTTTTTTTTTTTTTTTAAGATAAATTCTCTAGTAGCTCAGGCAGGCCTCAAACCCACTAGGTAGCCAATGCTGGGATTACAGCAGCATATTTTCTACCAGCTTAAAAATTCCCACTGGTTACTCCAACCCCCTCAAAAGAAATATATTTAAGTAACTTTTTACTTAACTGTGGACAGTTAAGATACAAGGAGAAAAGTTTGGGGAGTTTATTTTGTTTCTCTAAAAAGTAACAAGCTGAATTATGAATTTTACTTTGAATTATACAATTCCAGTTTCTAAAAGATCTGCCCTCTGGAAGGGTGATATTCCAGCTTTTGGTGCAATCCTGATGCAAAACCCAGCTGTCCTGTAAAAAGTCAGCTGTTGGAAGGAAATTTTTAAAAACCAAGGTACGCCCAATTGCATGTTTCAACAGATTTGTGTAAGCTAAAGGAAGTTAACATTTGACCTTCTGTAGCTCAACAGCCTTATCATTTCTGGAGTACTCATATTCCTGACTCTGGTGACTCAACAGCATCTCAACTGACTGCCCTAAACAAAGAAAAAAGGAACTCAAGTCTAACTATGGAGGAACCACAGGATTTCCTCTCCATGTAACCAGCAGTCATTTAATAAGCATGTAACTTTCCAAGGCTCACAGATTTTCACACCCTTATCAGGGTTTTGGCTGAGGCACTGTATTAGACAATGTTTACCAATTTTATCAAGTGAGCTGACCAAATGTCCTACTGAACTGGCAACTCCTAGCAAACAAAGATTAATTATATCTTGCCGTGTTTCTGGAGGGAAAAATCTGAATAAACACTTTTCACTCCTCAAAGAAACCAAAAGTATTCATAAATGCTGCAATCGAAACATACAGTTAGCTCCCAGCATGATGGTATACGCCTTTAATCCCAGCACTTGGGGGCGAGGCAGACGGATCTCTGTGAGTTCGAGGGCTAAATAATTTTAACAGAGACCCTGTCCCAAAGGAAAGATTGTTTAGGCTGGGGCACTTAGGAGACTGAGGCAGAAAGGTATCAAATTCAGCCAGCATAGACATAGCAAGAATTCCTTTTCTCAAAACGAGAAACACTAGGTAGGGCTGAGGGTTCAGTGGTTAAATATGTGCTCATGATGTTCAACCTCCACCATCAAAAAATATTTGTACTAGTAATTATTATTACACATTATATATGATGTTTATTATAGTTATCATAAATAGCACCACACCGGAAACGAAAAGCACAAAGCCGGTGATAGGTTTATTTCCTTGAACATGACTGGACTGCTTAAGGTCAGTATGACCACTTAAATAACCATTTCTAATCTCCAATCCATTTCTGAAAGAACACGGGACGTCCAGGCAGGTCACTAGTCAATTTACTTCACCAGTCTGTAAATGATCTCATTTTAAAGGTGGGAAAACAGAAGGGCTGAGAAAGGGTTAAAGAGCAGGCGGCCTCCCTCAGTTGGACAGCATTATATGGTGTTTGTGTCTCCCGGTGGTCACACTCCCTCTGTGGCGCCAGCAATAGGGCAGAGTAAGGATAACAGCCACGAGTCACAACAACCGGTCCTTCAGAACCAATTTCAATGGCATGACACAGACAAGCCTTGTGCAAACACTGTGTAAGGCGGTTTTCACAGGGCAATTAAGTCACCTAGAGCCCTGTGCTTTGGAGGTGACAGATGATCCCTCCCCATCCAGACCAACTGGCTGCATCTAAGGCTGAGTCCTCCCAGTCTTGCGTTCTGCTCCAGAGGTCTCTTGATCTAGGGGATCTTCCTACCTAGAGGAGTCCCTGGAGGGCGGGTCAAGAGGGCCGCCACGCCCCGGGCTCGACCGGGACCTCAGGTGGGTTGCATTACTGCATTAACTTCGAGGAGTCACTTCGTCAAGAGCGTTCGGGGCGCTGAGAGCGCCGGGCCCCATGGGGACACCAGACCCCGCTTCGGTCCGGAGGTCAAAGGCCTGCAGTTTCGGGCTCACCTGACGCTCGAGGCCCGCTCGGTGTCCCCTCCCGGACCCCCGTCTCCCGACCTCCGGCCTCAGCCCGCTTCCTGCCTCCCCCTCATCCGGCCGAGTCGCGGCGGGCCAGCCAAGCGGAGCTCTGAAGGAAGGCTTCCGGCAAGCGAGGACCCGGGCGGGAAAGGCCGGGAACGGCGCGGGCCACTCACCCTCAGCGGATCAGCAAGCCCGTCAGTCCCGGCGCCAGTGACTCCCTCAGCGCCGCGGTAGCCTAGCGGGCTAGCGCGAGGACGGAGCGACGTGCGCACGCAGCGGTGGGCGGGACCTGACAGGCCACGCCCCCAAGCGCGCCGCAGCTAGCGGAAGGCACGTGGCTACGCTGATACTGCCTTTCACGCAGACTTTAACGCAATGGTTAACTTTCAGGAGTGTGTCAACAAAAGCCAGTTGTTGGTTGGTTGAGAGTGGTGTCTCAAGTCTGGAATTCCAGGACTCGGTACGGAGAGGGAGGAGCTGAGGCAGGAAGATTGCCCTGAGTTTAAGGACAACCTATGAGTTTGTGAAAGTTTGTCCAAAAAAAAAAAATAAAACAAGCAAACCGGGCTTTGGGGATGTAACTCTTTAAGAAAGGATTATTGCATTCCAACACTGCAAAACAAAACAAAACATAACAAAAAAAAAAAAAAAACCGGGATTTGGGGATGTAACTCTTTGAGAAAAGATTATTGCATTCCAACACCGCAAAAACAAACAACAACAAAAAAAAAACAAAAACAACCCCCCCCAAAGAAAAGAGACAGAAAAAATAAAAAAACAAGCTTTTACAGTGTCATAGTTTTCTTGCTTAATCCTCCTATATATGCTCAGGGATGTAGAAGCCAAGTTATCAGTCTCGACCTTTTGACAACTTGGCACTTAGCAGGCATGAGCCAGCCCTGGGCAATCCCAGTGCAAACGATAATCATGACTCCTGGTCTTTGTCCACCTCTGCTAAGAGTCACCTTTGTGGACCTTAGTTGTGGGGACTAGAGAGATGCTGTTGCTGAGGAGCCAGTTCTATTCCCAGCACCCACATAGGTTGTCTAGCAACTGCCTGTAACTGCAACCTCAGGGGAATAATGCCCTCTTCTGGCCCCCACTAGCACATGCACATACCCACACAAATGCACTTAAAACTTTTTCTTTTTTTTTTTTTTTTTTTTTTTTTTTAAGATCGAGCTTATACAGTCTGAGTGCTCAAAATTCTCCTACCTCAGTTTAGAGGTGGTGGCTCACGCCTTTAATACCAGCACTCAGGAGGCAGAGACATGCAGATCTCTTCCTGGTCTACTGAGTAGTTCCAGGACAGTCTCCAAAAGCTACAAACATACCCTGTCTTCAAAAACCAAATCGGGCCAGATCTACACAAGAGAAACAGCTCATACAAAGATAATCTCAGCACCTGGGATCACACACCTTTAATCCCAGCATCAAGGAGGTATAGAAGACAGGAGCAAGGCCTCAGTGTCAGGCATTCATTCTCCAGCCACTCCGAGGAGAGGCAGCAGGGTCAGCCCATTCAGCCTGAGGTAGAGTAAAAGCTAGTAGTCCACTGCTACTTTTCTTCCCTGATCTTTAGCTTGAACCCCAATATCTGTCTCTGGGTCTTTTATTTTTCATGTTGCATTCTCTCACTGAGTTATGTCTACCCAGTCCCCTACTGTTCTCTTCCTATTTCTCTATGTTCAGGCATACAGTGCACCCACAAGATAGGAAGATTTCCACACTAGAATTAATAACCACTTTTAAAGGACCCTTTTCTACTCATTACAATTCACAAATAACTAAGCATTTATGAAGCAGCCTGGATAGTTTATTTTATGATAGAAGTATGGAGGCACCTTCTCCCTTAGCAGGACTAGAGTGTGAGATTATATTAGGACTGAGTCACAAGGGGTGGTGTGTGCCAGCTCTCCTCAGATCTCTCTTTTCTGTCATTTTATTATGGGGAGAGGATGCACTACTAGGTATTGAACCTAGTATCTCCAGCATGCTAGACAAAACCTCTACCACTGCTACATTGTCAGAGCTTTTCATGGAGAAAGTTTTCAAACATCAGGGTACCATCTCTTTCCCCCCCTAATTTATTCATTCCTGGATCTGTCCTGGCACCAATGGGTGTGCTATCATCATAACAAGTTTAAGGTCCTTGGAGTTGTTTTCTTTTCTTTTTTAGAAAGGGTTTTGTAAGCAAATGTGAGTGTTACAGCTCTGGAGCTTCAAGTTTCCTGACTTGTTGTGAAGCCAGGCTAGCTAGGACAGCTCTGGAGGCTGGAGCCCTGTTGGACACCTCAACCCTGGAGAGAAAGGTGTCTTGACTTATCAGGGAGCCAGCTGGAGTGTAGTGAGGGTTGGTCTCCCTACAGGATATAGCGATCCTGCTCCTCTGCTAGAGAGAAACATTACAGTGAAGCTCTGCTCAGTTCTTCAGCTACAGTCTGGTAAAGGGAAAGTCCCTGCAGAAATATAGCAATCTGCATCTGGGCTCTGGAAAGCACATCATCATCCAAGGCCAGCCTGGCTTACAGAGCTAGTTCCAGGACAGCCTCCAAATACAGAGAAACCCTGTCTCAAACAAAACAAAACAAAAAACCAAAAAAAAAAAACAAAAAAAAAAAGCTGGCTGCCTTGACTGGTGTTCCCACCAATCACTCAGATGCCCCTTGAGTCACCCACCATTTTCACTGCTGCCTCTGCTGCTCCCTCCACCTTTTGGGGGTATGGAGGCAGGTACAGAGTTTCTCTGTATAGCCCTGGCTGTCCTGAAACTCAGAGATCCTCCTGCCTCTGCCTCCTGTTGTAGGAATTTAACAGTCACTGTATATAGGGTAATCATTAGGACAGAATAGTTGTACTTTAACCTTAAATAAATCTTGGTGGAAATCAGTGATTGTTTTCTGTGATTTATAGAGTTGTTTTTCTGAAGCAGCTTTAGAGCCTTTGGGAGACTTAGGTCACAAGGCACTCCTGACACATCAAAGCTCTTGGATTACTGGGGACAGCAAACACAGTAAGAACTAAAGTAGCTGGGGTGTGATGCTTTCCACCTTAAAAAAAAAAATAGGGACTTTGGTATAAAGAACTTGTTTGCCCAAGAAAAACTTTGTGCAATAATCAATAAATATGCCTTTATACAGCTGTTAAAGTTCAATCCATTAGAGGCTGCCTGGACCTCCCTGCTGCCACACAGGCCTAAAAAATGCATTTTAGAATGACCTTTTTCTTTGGTCCACCCATGCAACACAGAACACCAGACAGCTTTCCCAGTACTGGGATTAAAGGTGTGCGCCATCATTGCCCAGCATTCCTGAAAAGAGAAAAGAACAAAAACAACACAAAACCAAAAATCTTCCAGTTGAGAAGCTACCAGGTAGACCTACAGAAGTCTCATGGCCAGTCCACTAGGTGAGCCTAAGTAGCCTGAAAAGAGTATTTGGATCAATGATCAACCATAACCATTTGCTTTGGACAAACTTCAGCTATGTGTTTTGAACCAATCAGTCTTGCCTTTTAAGCACCTATGAGAGATACTGAGATTTGTGCTTGGACTAACAATCACCTTGCCTCTTACCATCAATCACAGTCATCTTTCTCCTAGAGCACAAGGAGACACATTCCCTCTTCTGAGATGGAAATGGCTGCGAGTTCACTGAGGCTCTTGATAAACAATAAGTTGGTATAACATCTTCCAACAACCCTCCCCAGAGCTGAGCCTTCAGAAGCTAAAGCAATCGTTATGATTGTTCGTTTTCTCCAGGTGTCTGTGGAGTGTTCCAGCTGGCTGGGGCTGGCATAATCCAGTCAAGCTGGCTGTTTGACTGAAAGTTCTTTTACATAAGGCAGTAGGAGAAAGTCCACTAGCTGCCAATTAGGGAATTAGATTGCCCTCCTCCCCAAAGGCTGTGCTTATTCGCAGGAAAATGAAGCAGAAGGAGTGCTTACAATAAGAGCCTGAACTTACCATTAACATCTAGTCGTGATTTTAACCGATGTTTACAATGCTCTACAAATGCCCACCTGCTCAGAAAGACGTGGATTCCCTTTGTCTCATGGGCACAGAGCATAATATAATAGGGTGGCGGAGATGACATGTGCAAATAAATTCATAAATGGACACCCATGCTCCTCCTGTAAGCAACCCTAATGAAATCATTAAGAAAAAAATAAAATTCTTTTAAAAAATCATTAAGAAAAACAGGGGGGAGCTAGAGAGATGTCTCAGCTGCTCTTCCAGAGGATCCCAGTTCAGTCCCCGCACCCACACCAGGCATCTCACAACCACATGCAACTCCAGTTCCAGGGAACCAAACCCTTCTCTGTTCTTCACAGGTACCTGCATGCATGTACACATACACATATACACAAAGTTTAAAATAGAGTAAAATATTTAAAGATTTTTAAAAAAATGTTTAAAATAGAATAATTTTAATAAAATGTAAATACTTTTTAAAATGTTTAAAGTAGAATAAAATAAGAAAACAGCAAATGTGAACATAGAAGACTGGCTGGAAAGAAGGGAATCAATGGGAGTAGGAGGAGAACAACAGAAGGTAATGGGGTGAATGTGATAAAAACACATTTATACATCCATAAAAATGTCATACTGAGCCTGGTGGTGGTGGTGCACACCCTTCATCCCAGCACCAGGGAGGCAGAAGCCAGTGTTGATATCCTGGCTTCTCCTCCCCTGGTCCTGGGCAACCTGGCCTGTTCCTGCTCCCAACTCCTCTCCTTCTTCCAGCCCGCTTCCCCCCCCCCCCCCCCCCGCCGTGGTTTCTCCTCAGCACCAGCCTGTCACTCTGAGCCACCCCTCTCCTGGGCCTGGGCCTTCTCCTAAGAGAGCCTTGCCTGGTCCCCGGGAATTACTCTTCTCTGAGCTACCTTCCTTAGACTCGGGATCTATCTTTGACAGGTGAGATCGCTCTTCAATGACAGCTCAAAGGCTGTCAAAGGTTGCATGGCTGCCTCGTGCATGCATTAGGTGGCTGCATAAGGACTCTGCAGCTCCATTACTCCAGTTGCAAGGGCCCCAACTGCTGAGCTTTGTTCTAAACCGCTCCCATTCCCATTATAAGCAAGCACCTCAGTCTTGTTCTCTCTTTTTCTCCATTTCTGCTCTCGATCGATCGGCTAACACCTACCCCTCCTTTTGCTTCCTTTCCCAATAAACTCCATGTGGGTTTGTTGGGTTTGGTGGATGTATTTCGTCACCTGAAGCTTCAGCAAAGAACAACAACCAGCCTGGTCTACAGAGCGAGTTCTAGGACAGCCAGAGCACACACAAGAGAAACCGATTGAAAAACCAACACTCCCCAAAAATAAAATACACAAGTAAACACTTAAAAAAAAAAAAAAAGAAAGAAAGAAAGAAATGCAGTTCCTGCAAAAGTGAGTCAGTCATAGAAAGGAGTCCCACATATGGCCGCAGAAGGGTAAGAGCATGGACACTTAATCATTAGGTGATAGCCATAGAAGACAGAAGTTCATATCTTTATTAAATAGTAACCAAGCCAGGTGTGGTACCAGCACATATCAAGTTCCAGGCCAGACGAGAGACTACATTGTGGGACCTCATCTCTCATCAATAATAATGATGATGATGATAATGCCAAAATCATTTTGAGAGCTTAGATCAAGGTTTCATATAATGTATATATAACTAGCCAAACACGGTAATCCATACCTCTAATTCCAGCACTCAGGAGGCTGAGACAGGTATTCCATCCGGAAGAAACCCCACCTCCCACCTCCAACCCCCATCCAAGTCACCTGCTTGGGACTAAACAGACCTGCGTACTAGGGACAGTGCGCTCACGCAAACGCTTAAACACAGAAGCAGCCGCCACATGAAGGGAGAAACCATATGGAGCAGCGGGAGCGGGGGAGGTTAGGTTGAGTGATCAGGAGCAGGGTCTGGACCAGGACCGCAGGGCCTTGGAAGTCTGGCTACTGGCTGGCCACATGCATGGAGCGGCCGGGAGGCTTTCTGCAAGCATAGCCTGGAGGCTGCAGTGGGGCCTGGCAGCTTGCACAGGATTGCACACACACCCTTTTAGTGAACTTTGCAGCAGCCTGGAGAATCCCGCCAAACCCCATCCTCCCCTAACTGCCCCTCCTAGCCTTTGTCACCCGAATTGTCCTTTGGGGACTGGAAGCAGAAATCTAGGGCCCTGGGTATTGCCAGACGGAACTCCGAACGCATTCAGGGACCAGAAGGCTCTGGGCGGAGACCTTGCCCTTCGCCAACTCAGCCACTCCAGGCCTCTTGGGATCGCGCTCCTTGGGCCCTAGGCCCCATGGCCGATAAGAAACTGGTGGTGGTTTTTGGAGCCACAGGTGAGCGAGCCAGGCCTGGCAAGGTCGGCAGAGCCAGGATCTCACCCGCCTTTCGTTTGCAGAAAGTGCGGCTGTGGTTCCCATACTTATGGGTGGACGGGGGTGAGGTGAGGGATTGAGGGTAGGGGCAAAACCTGACCATAGAACTCAGAAGGCTTTGTGAGAGTTGAAGGCCAGAGGGTCTACAGAGCAACTTCCATAAGTGCGTCTGCATTGCGGGTGCATCTGCGCAGCATTACCAAAATTAAATCCCCCTCTCCCCCAGATAACACATTTCCTTGGTGTTTTACCCGAGTAAATGTAGATATCGGCCACATTTTCAAACAGCAGCATGTTACTTTGCTTCCATTCACCACACCGCCCGCTCTGTTTTCCTTCCAGATATATACATTCTTTTTTAATAACTTCCAGGGCTGGTCATTAAATCTAGGACTTCCCAAATACTGGGCAAGGGCTATACCTCAGAATTACATGCTGAACTGTTGGATCGTGGTGGTTGGAGGTTTATTATCTATTTTATGTGAGTGGTGGTTTTTGAGCATGCACGCTATGCACCACGTGTGTGGGATGCCTGATGAGGCTAGAAGAGGACATTGGATCCCCTGGAATTATGATTGTCAGCTGACATGTGAGTGCTGGGGATCAAACCCTGGTCCTCGTAAAAGGTCTAATCTCAGCATCTGGGAGCAGAAGTTGGTGGATCTCTGACTTCCAGGCCAGCCAGGGCTACACAGCAAGACCCTTCTCAAAATAAATAATGGAGCTGGAAAGATGCCCTCGACACCCCCCCCCCCCCCCCAGCTCTAGCTGTCCTGGAACTTGCTCTGTACACTAGGTTGGCCTCAAACTCACAGAGATCTGACTGGCTCTGTCTCATGAGTGCTGGGATTAAAGGCATGTGCCACCACTGCCTGGTTATATCTTTATTCAAGACAAAGTCTCACAGCGCAGCCTGGGTGGCCTTGAATTCCTTAAAATACATTTTATTAAACTTTATGCTGTGGATGTGCACATAGTCACTGGGCACTTTTGGAGGTGAAAGTACAATTTACAGAAAAATTGGTTCTCTCCTTTCACCATTTAGGTCCCAGTGATAGAGCTCAGGTATGAGATTTAGTCTCAAGCCCCTTTACCCACCAAGGCACTCCAAGGCCTGGAACTTCTGGTCCTGCTTCCTCGGCCTCCTAAGTTATGGCTGTGGTCCACTATTAGTAGCTTTAGCGTGTATCTGTGGTGCTGGAGAAGGAGTCCAAGCCCTCACAGGAGTCAGGCACTCTATCTCTGATCCATCTGTTCCCCCCCACCCCCATCCCCTCCCAGTACAGTTGAAAAAAAAGTTTTGATTTCAGTTTTGAAGCATGGTCTCACTTTGTAGGACTGGCTGGCCAGGAACTCACAATGTAGACCGAACTGTTTTTGAACTCACAGAAATCCACCTACATCTGCTTCCAGAGTGCTGGGATTGAAGGTGTACGCTATCATACCTGGCCCAATTTTCTTTTTTTAAGGTGGATTGTGACATCTAGACAGGCTAGCTTCAAAGTCCTTTTGTCCAAGCTGCCCTTCCTCATCAGCCCCTGGAGTAGCTGAGATAACAGGTAGACAGACTGGCCACTGCCTGGTTAGAAAATGGCAGTGGTGACACACGACTTTAGTCCCAGCACTCGGGAGGCAGAGGCAGATGGGTCTCTGCAATTTTGAAGCCAGCCTGGTCTACAGAGTTCCAGTCCAGCCAGGGCTACACAGAGAAACCCTGTCTCGAAACCTTCCTCCCCCTCCCCAAAAGGCAAAGAGACGCTTACAGAAGATGTTATCAGTTCCCAGCACCCATGTTGGCCCAATCACAACTGTCTGCAACTCTGAATTTTAGGGGATCTAATGCCCTTTTCTGGCTTCCATGGACACCAAGAACATATGTGCTATATACATGCTTATATACTCATACACATAAAATAAATCTTAAAAATAAAAAAAGTATATCTCATGCTGTGGTGGCTCATGCCTGTATTCCCAACATTCTGGAGAAAGAGGTCAGAAGAAAAAAAGTTCAAAGTCTCTAAACAAACAAACAAATAAAAAATCTAGTAAAGAAGCTGAGTTTGGTAGTATTTCTTTAATGCAAGCACTTGGGAGGCAGAGGCAGGATGTCTGTGAGGTCAGGGCCAGCTCTACATCTGAGTTCCAGGTCAGCCTAGGCTTCACAGTGATTCTGTCTCAAAACAAAGCAAAAGCAACCTTCCCCCCCCCCCCCCCAAATCTGGAAAACCTAAAAGTAGTTTAACAGCACTCATATGTCTCTGGGCAGTTTTTGCCCTGGGGGGAGCAGCCCTGACTGGCAGTTGTGACCTTACTCTTCATAGGTGCCCAAGGTGGCTCTGTGGCTCGCACATTGCTGGAGGATGGGACATTCAGGGTTCGAGTGGTAACAAGGAACCCAGAGCAGAGAGCCGCCCAAGAGCTGAAGCTGCAAGGTGCTGAGGTGGTACAAGGCGACCAGGATGACGAAGCTAGCATGGAGCTGGCACTGACAGGAGCTCATGCCGCCTTCATTGTGACCAACTACTGGGAGCAGTGCAGCCAGGCCCGAGAAGTCAAGCAGGTAAGGGTGTGAGAAGACCCTGGGCCCAGCTGATCCAGAGGGCAGCTTTGACTTGCCAGGGAGGCCTGAGCACTTCAGGCCCCACTCTTTTCTTGTTGTTCTTCAAACATAGATGGTGGACACACACCTTCTCCTCACTGCATCCTACAGCACATGGGACAAGGATCTGGTTAAAACAGATTTATCTCCTCTATCCTGGGAATCCCTTGTGATCCCCCTGGGATTACCATAACCATACTCCAGGTAGCCCAAAGCCACAGAAATTGTCTTACGGTGCCGGATCAAGGTGCCAGTAAGGTCACAGTCCCTTCAAACACCAGGAGTGTTTCCTCAGCTCTTCCAGCGTCTGTGGCTCTACGTGTGCCTCAGCTTATGTATCACACCAGCATATGCCTCTATATTCTGACTTCTTGTATGTTTAATTTGGCAGTGAGGGGAGAAACAAGGGCTTGCTATGTAGCCCAAGTAGGCCAGGAACCTATAATCTTGAATGCTAGGATTATAGGCATATGCCACTATGCTTGGCTTATTATTATTTTTTTATTTTATGTTTATGGCATTGCATGTGTTATTTTCTATTGGTGTGAAGGAACACTATGACCAAAGCAACTTATAAAAGGAAATGATTATAAGTGCTCATGGTTCCAGAGGGTTTGAGTTCACGATCATCATTGTGGGAGCATGGCAGCAGACAGGGAGGCATGGCACTGGATCAGTGTCCTGATCAATGGGCACAAGGCCCAGAGAGAGCTATGGGCTTTTGAAACCCGTCCCCAATGACACACCTTCTCCAGCAAAGCCATACCTCCTAATTCTTCGGGAACAGTCCTACCAGTAGGATCTAGTATTCAAGCCTCTGGGGACTATCCTCATTCAAACCACCAAGGGTGTCTCGTCTGAATGAATGTCTGTGCACCTCTTGCATGCACTGCTCACAGAGGCCAGAAGAGGGCATCAGATCCCCCTTGGAACTGGAGTTACAGACAGGTGTGAGCTACTACTATGTGTGTGCTGGGAATTGAACCTGGATCCTCTGGAAGAATAGCCAGTGCTCTTATCTCATGAGCCACCTCTCCAGATGCTTTGGCTCTCTTCTCTTAGGATATTTACTTTGGATTTAGGATTTGTGTGACTGATTGATCTAGGATGATCAAATCTCAAGACTGTTAATATTATCTACAAAGACCCTGTCCCCAAATCAAGTCACATTTACAAGTTTGTAGGGGTAAGGTATGGGCAGATCTTTTGGGGAGCTGTGATTACATATGCCCAACTTTAATGGCATGGATCATTGTTTATTAACCATTGGGTAACAATGGTTGTACTACTTGTCCTGGGTCACATAGCCTAGATGGACCTGAGTGGCCTTTGTGCTTAGGGTCACGTGTAGCTGAGGTTGGCCTTGAACTCCAGATCTTCCGAGCTTCCCCTCTGACATCACTTAGAAACCCCATGGAGACCCTGCAATTTGAAAGCTTAGTGTGGTGCTATATCTGAGCATTATTCCAGAGCAGAGGGCTTTCTTGGGATAGGTGGATCTGGTTTTTAGCATCACAGGTGGGGGAGCTATGGAGTTAGGGTCAGGAGCACACAGCCTTTCTCTTAACCTTGCAGTTTCTCCTTCCTGCTTCCCAGGGCAAGCTTCTAGCAGATCTAGCCAAACGCTTGGGCCTCCATTATGTTGTCTATAGTGGCCTGGAGAACATCAGGAAGCTGACAGCGGGAAGGCTGACAGCAGGCCACTTTGATGGCAAAGGGGAGGTGGAGGAATATTTCCGGGACATCGGTGTTCCCATGACCAGTGTGCGGCTGCCTTGCTATTTTGAGAACCTCCTTTCCTATTTCCTGCCCCAGAAAGCTGCAGATGGAGAAAGTTACTTGCTGGGTGAGTGTCTTACCCCACACAGTGAAACATAGTTCACAGCTTATGAAGCAACAGGTTTGGTTGAAAGTGGGGCTGTTACTGGGTCACTCTGGGTCTAAGCCCAGACTCCCTGACATTAGGCTTGAGACTGAGAGTCATCTAATTTAGGTAGGCCTCAACTTAAAATTCTGTGAAATGGGTTTAACACAATTGGAGTAATGAGAAAACCAGCCAGGGTTATGACTGCTCTCAGAGCAGGAGGTGGAGAATGTAGATAGTGTCTGCTGGCCAGTCTGTAAACAAACTGGATGCCTGACCCAGCTTGGAAGGAACCTCAGCTAACTTGTGTCCTCCAGGTGGTCAGTGGTTTAGAGCGGGATGTACTGGAGGCCAAAGCAGGGGTTGGTGCCTGCTGGCCATTACTTGGTATCTCTCACCGTCATGGGAGGAGACAGGTGTTGGCAGAGTTCAGGAGTCCTATCTGCCCAATGAACAACAGACCAGTGGCACACTTACCGTTTGTAGAACTTGAATATTGCTGGTACTTCACAGAGACAACACTCGTCTGTGTGGATGCCCAGAGACTGACTGCTGGGAAAAACAGCTGCAGATCTCTTCCTTTGAGAAACTGTCCCTGCTAGCACACTTACCTGTTTTCGCAGACTTGCCCATGGGTGATGTCCCCATGGATGGAATGGCGGTGAGTGACCTGGGCCCCATAGTACTGAGCTTGCTGAAGAACCCACAAGAGTATGTAGGGCAGAACATTGGGCTCAGCACCTGCAAGCACACCGCAGAGGAGTATGCTGCGCTGCTCACCAGGCACACTGGCAAGACTGTACATCATGCGAAGGTGAGTTCCTCCCTCCTCACCTCCCAAAGCTGTGAAGCCCCAGGTCTTGCAAGATGCCCCTAACTCCCAAGGGGATTATTGTTGTTGTTTGCTTTTTAAGACAGGCAGGTGGATCTCTGAGTTCAAGGCTAGCCTGGTATACAGATTGAGTTCCAGGACAGCCAGGGCCACACAGAGAAACCCTGTCTGCAGGGGTGGATAAATGTTGAAAAGTGTACTAGGTGACCATGTGACTTTAAGAGAGGAGGGACTAAGGCAGGGTTGTGGAGGACCTGAGGAGCTCAAGAGTTCAGGTTGGGTTTGGCAGAAAAAATGGATAATTTTGGCTTTTGAACAAGGAATACAGCTGACTTTAGCTCTGAAAGACACTGATGGCTTTCATCTCATGACTTTGAAAGAATAGTCTTTAAACTGATCAGTGCCTGTGACAAGCCATGATTTCCATACCTTTCTTCCTTTCTATTTGGAAGTGTTCATGTGGCCCCATAGTAAGAGCCAACACAGCTATACCCTGGCTTTCCAGGACTTGGGAGGAAGCCAAGTCCTGGTATTACCAGGACTGTGAAGGAGGTAGACATGTGGGCTCTTTGTTTCCAGACAACTCCTGAGGAATACGAGAAGCTTGGCTTCCTGGGGGCCCGAGACTTGGCCAACATGTTCCGTTTCTATGCCCTAAAACCTGACCGGAACATTGATCTAACTCTGCAACTCAACCCCAAGGCCCAGACATTGGACCAGTGGTTGGAGCAGCACAAAGGGGACTTTGCACAGCTGTGACCTTGAAGCCCTCATCTGGGGAATGAGAGGTACAACTATCTTTTCTTTTGTGGTTCTGTTTTTTTGTTTTGTTTTTTTGTCCCTCCCCCCCCCCCCCCCCCAAATAAAGCATTGTTCTCACAGATTGTTTCCCAAAAGAAAAGCCCTCTGTTTGTGGAGGTGAGTTGGACTAGCAGCTGCATGAAAATGGGCCCTGATGGCATGGAAATGCCAGTGGGAGGCACCAAGTAGGCACAAGGGCTTATTTGGCCCTGAGCAGTATGCGTGCATGACCCACAAGGAGCAGAGTGAGCGGAGCCTCAGCAGCCACCAGCAGCAGCGCCTTTGACACCCGGCAGGCAGGGCTAGAAGCACTGAGCCACCTGTGCATTTGTTCTGAATGAGGACAGGCAACTAATGCACAAGTCCAGGACCCTTGTCCTTTTCTCTCTTCACTAGGACTCTGGACAGGTGTGGCCAAGCTAGAAATAACCTTCAAAGGAGCTGAAAAGAGATAGGGGCTATGGAGATGGCTGAGTCAGTGAAGTACTTGCTGTACAAGCATGAGGTGCTGAGTTTGAGCCCTGGCAGGTGAGGACCTATAATAGAAGGAAGTCTCTATAGAGCCCACTGGCCCACTAGTCTTAACTTGAACCAGTGAGTACCAGACATGCCTCAAAAACCAGGTAGGGAGTGATGAAAGGAGGGCATCCAACATCACTTTCTGGCCTTCATGTTTACATGGGCATATACACTTGCATGTGTGTAACATGTACACATGCATACACAAACATACAAAAAGAGCAAACATGGCAGAGCTGTGGACCACTGTGGAGACGAGGCATTGTTGCCTGTGGCTAAGACAAACATGATAGGTCTGCTAAGCCCTTCAGAGGAAGCCATGGCAAGTCTGAATTCCCACCTGTGTATGGTTAGTCTAACCACTGGCACACAATCTTTTTTACTATTCTTCCCTGACATCAGACTCCTCTAGCAGGAAAAGGAACAGCGATCCTAGACTCTTTTTTTTAAAAGATTTATTTATTATGTATACAGTATTCTATCCACTGCAGACCAGAAGAGGACAGCAGGTCTCATTACAGATGGTTGCTAGCCACCATGTGGTTGCTGGGAACTGAATCAGGACCTCTGGAAGAGCAGTCAGTGCTCTTAACCTCTAAGTCATCTCTCCAGCCCGATCCTAGACTCTTGACTGGGGCATGTCCTTGACAATTTACTGTGCCACACCTTAAAATATGGAGTAAACAGACAAGTTATACTGTCTTCCTTGAGGGAAGGGTTTTTTTTTTTTTTTTTTTTTTTTTTTTGAGAGGGCGAGAGAGAGAGACAGGGTTTCTGTGTAGCCCTGACTGTCCTGGAACTTGCTCTGTAGACCAGGCTGGCCTCAAACTCAGAGATCTACCTGCTTCTGCCTCCCCAGTTCTGGGACCAAAAGTCCCACCACCATCCCGCTGAAGAACTTATTTAGTGGGAAGGCCATGCAAAAAAGAAAGGAAGGAAGGAAGGAAGGAAGGGAGGGGGAGAGAAAGAAAGGAAGAAAGAAAGAGAGAAAAATGTTACAGACTTCAAGCTGCAAAGTACAAATGGAAATAAATATCAAGTTGCTGGGGCATCAAAGGTTAGGGTTCTGAGTGAAATTGAGAGGTAAAGGCCCTAGGTTTCATCCATAGCACCAAAAGAATAAAAAGTTTAGGGAGAAGACCAATCAATCAGTGAGGACAGCATTAGCTTCAGGGGTAATCACTATGCTGAGGTCTGTGGGGAAGGGCAGGAGTCTTCCCAGCAGTAGAAGGGAGCAGATAGTAAGTACCAAGAGTAGACTTCTGAGCCCACTAGGTCAGGAGGCACAACAGGCTGTCTACATGTGCTGCTCTATGATGCTCCAGTAACCACAGTCAGAATTGCCTAGTCCTGGGAAAGCCTGCCAAAATCAAGGTACAGAGTGGACACTGAGCCCCAGCAAATCCCTCACCAGCGAACGGCGGAATCAGGGTCATACACTGCCCCTCCCCTGGTATTTACTTATCTGGTGCCCACCTTCTACATATCTATCTATATAGATAGATTTTCCCTATATTTTTATCTGCCACAACAAGGCAAAATCCTACTAATCTCCACATGCCCTTCAGCTTGGTTTGTGTTCCTCTGAATGGAAGCCTCCATCACAGAACACAGTGGGAACACCCTAAATTTCTGCTTCCATTTCCCATATGATGCTCTAGCATTTTCAAGTAGACTATTTTGCGTCCCAATTTCAGCTCAGAGGCTACAAAGAAGTCTAAAAACAAATGCCTCAGGAGCTGTGTGTAGAAATAAGCCCACCTAAGCCTGGTGCTGAGAGTTCACTCTATAGATGCTGCCTGGCCACCTTTTACTCACCTAAAAGTCCTCAGCGAGTCAGCAATGATGCCCTAGCCAAAAGACCTTCCTCTTCTGGCTGACTTCTTCAGAAAGAAACCTGTACCTTCCTGAGAAGACTGTCTAGCCCCATTATTGTTGCATCCCAGTGTCTAGTGGTTCTTGCCCACACTGCATTCCCACAGCAGGCAGCCAACAAACATTTTACTGCAAAATAATATTGGTATGTATTCAAGTTAATACAATGTTACTCTTGAGTCTTTTTTACTCACAAGCTTTCCCCCCAAACTCTTCCCCACCCAGCCCAGTAAATCTTTCCATCTCTCTCTATGCTCATGTCAAAAGCCATTAAGGCTTTGCTGGAAGCCTAAACTAGTTAACCGAAACTATATCTCTATCTCTATCTATCTCTTTATCTCTCTAGCTATGTTTTGAGACAAGAGTTTTGCTGTGTAAACCAGGCTGGCCTGGAAATGCTAACTAGACCTGGCTACCCCTGCCTCCAAGCTCTGGAATTAAAGACCATACCCAGATAGCAATAAGCAAAAAATCAACCTTTGGGAATTGGGTCTCTCCGACATATGGGTCCCAGGGACTGAATTCAGATCATCAGGCTTGCTGGCAAGCACTTTTACCCAGAATCATCTTGCTAGGCCCAAAAAGTTTAAAATTAGGGACTGGTGAGATGGCTCAGCAGTTAAGAGTATTTGTTGCTCTTGCAGAGGACCTGGGTTTGGTTCTTAGCACCCACAAAGTAGCTAACAACCTTTTGTAACTGCAGTTCCAGAAGTTACGAGACCCTGCTTTTGTCTCAGTGGGTACCTTGTGCAAGTGGTGCACAGACTTGTGTGGACCTATACATTTTTTAAATGTAATATAGGAAAATGCAGATGAGGGAATAGTTCAGTAGTAGTGGTTCAATACCGGGTACTACCTTCACAAAAGGAGTTCCAGCCTGGACTACATAGCAAAACAAAGACTGGAAAAGAGAAAATCAACAAAGGACACAGTTAGCACACGCATATTTCTCAACAGAACTCTCCAATCACCAGGTTCAAGAATTTGTTCACAGAGGAACATTGTCTCATGGCAAGAGCCTGTTCTGGAAATGGGAGTAGGGGATCTGTATTGTCAGTGACTAGGTCCACCTTGCTGGCAGAGAGAGAAATCAGAACTAGCAGATGCTGCCAGCTTACTCCCTTGTTTCCCCTGCTGGGCCACCTGCAGAAGAAGCTAGTATGAACTCCCAAAGAAGAAATGACCACAATTTTGGTTTTAAATATCTTTTGTAGTAGATCATCTTATTTACAATGATACAGAATCACTTTACATTAAATCAGACACTAAGAAATGCTTTACTTTGTAAATTAGAAAGGAAAAGAAAGAAACTACAGAGAAAAGTGTTCTTCATTAGCCTGTCTTACAGTAGCTCCGGGATCTTGGAACAAAGAAACCGCAACATGCTACCAGCAGAAGCTGGAAAAAGGTTGCTTTACACAGCGTAGAGTCTTCACCATGACACTGTGCTTTCCCCTCTTAACATCCACACAGGAAAAGACAATGATCCTTACCACTGAGTAATTTAAATACACTCTGGAAATCCAATGTCAGCAGCAGGAGAGGGGAGAGCGGAGCCCTGGCTGGCAAAGCTCTGGGTCTCCAGAGGCTGAAGGCTGTCCCAGATAACCATGCTAACTTTGGTCAACAGGGCAGAAAACACCCACACCCAACTAGAACAATCTAATCAGCTGAGGTGAAGTGGACAGAGGGATTGTTGCACAAGTGTGCCTCCCAGAGCCCTAGCTCTCGCTCTCTAGCTGCTTGGTACCTTCAATAAAACAAAAACAAACCGACTCCAAGGGGAGTGACAGATACCTCAGCAGAGTCAGGGAGGATGTGCCCCTGAGTCCTAGAGAAGACCACATGTCAGGAAGTATCTCAGAACCTTCATGAGGTTTGTTAAGAGGGAAATTAATCACTTCACAACGTGTGCAGCTTAAGGCTTCCTTTTAAGCTTAAGCATGACCTTTAATTTTTTAAGCTCTCTACTACATGCAATTCCAAATTATTTTTAGTGCAAGAAGAGTCCAAGTGTTTTATACTGCCTGAGCTAGAAGCAAGTCACCTAAGGTGGACAGGATATTTCCACCGGCCCGAAGGCCACACATCACTGCCAAGGGGCTGTCACCATGACCTTCTATGCAGAGATGTGTCATCACATAGTTTTGCGGTTGCTAGGTGGTTCAGAGGGCTCTGTAGACAGGGCTCCTTGCTGCTGTTCTGGGATCCTCCTGCATCAGATGCCCTGGCCATGGAGAAGGACTGCTGCTCCTGATCTAGTTTCCAGTTGACCGTTTTCCTGGGCCAAAGAGACAAACAGTTACACCCCACATCTCAGAAGAACACATCAATGTGAGAAGGCTCTGTTAAACCCTGGAGAATGGCTGTGCTTCGAGGGTCAAGAGCCCCAGGACTTGGGGTGAGCATAAATGACAGTGCTTCTCCAGGCATAGAAAACAAGCACTCCTCCTGCCTGGGTATAACAGGTGCTAAAAGCAGTGGGAAGCGGAGGAGATCTGAGTTCTAGGCTTGGCTCCGCCACAATTTGCCTTCTAGACTGTGGGCAAGCTGGTTTCACCTCTGGGGGACAAGAGCTCCTGGGAAATGACATAAGGAGGGCTATGAGGCAGCCCAAATTCAACCCATCTAGGAAGGAATCTAAACTCAAATGAAGAGACTGGCCACTGTTGTGCTGGCTAAGTACCACATGCTCTGCTCTAAGCAATGAGAGAATGCCACATTTACTACACCTTTGACTGGCTCCTTTCTTGACTGCTGGGGTAGGGCAGGGTGGGGTTCAATGTTGGTTAAAATGACCAGAAGAGAGATTAATTCACAGAGGGAAACAGGGAAGAAAGCTCACAGGTTTTCCTACCTCAGCAGGGTATCAGGAAGTAAACATTTTCTTAAGTTTGGAAAGGAATCCCTCATTGTCCTCCCCAGCCTCTCGCCTATCCTTGCTTCCTGCGGAGCTATCCATGGTTCTGCCACCTGGCACAAACAGCAGAAAGAACCGAGGTCAACCAAGATCATACACCTCCATGCAGCAAGTGCCAGCCCCACCTACCCATGCCTAGCTGCCCATGGGGCTGGCATTCAAGGAGCAGCCAGGGGCCACTCCAGGAACACAGGGGACACTCTCAGGCTGGCAGGGGGATCCCTAAAGTATTAGTATGAGACTGAAACATATGGGACACTCAGCCTCAGGACATCACAACTCTCCTTGGAGTCACAGACCCATAGAAAGGGGAAAGGGGGGGGCAGACTGACTGTAATCTGAAAATTAACAAGGCAACACTAAATGCCAGAGGCCAAGCCACACAGCTCATCACCAGCACACTTGATGTGTACACATCACAGCCACATGTACACTGAAGCAATATTATCAGGTCCACCTAGAGACCCAGAGCCAGCCAGCAGGAAGTAGAATTGAGCTCAAACCCAGCCCAGACTCTTAACCATCAAACTACTGGCTACAGGATAAGGATTGAACCTCAAGAAAATAACCAATTTCTGAACCCACTGCCTATGTTCTACACATTAAAAGTCCAACATAATCAATGAGGGAGCCGCTCTTGCACTCTTGTACACCTCACATTGTCTCTCGCCATGCCAGTGAGGTATGTATTACTTTGACATCTAACCCTGACTGCTCCAGGTAATGCACAGCTGCAGGGCCAAGACTGAGATTACCTAACTGCACAAGAAGCTTGCCAACCTTGAAAGAGGAAGACAAACATTTCTTATGAGTTAAACTATATACTTACAACATCATTTTGCCTGCTTTGGCTTTTCCTTATTTATGACAAGGTCTCATAGCACAAGCTGCGGTGGACTCAGTATAGCCCAGACTGGTGCTTCTGCTCCACTACTCCTAAGTATAGGTGTGAGCCACCAGGCTTGGTAACTTTTACACTTACCTATTTTGTGTGTGTATGCATGTGTGTGAGGGTCCATATATAGGTGCATGCAACAGAGTATGTGTGGAGATGACTGACCTGCAAAGTCAGTTCTGTCCTTCCATCAAGTAGGCTCCAGAGTCCAAACTCAGACTGTCAGTGTTGCTAACAAGGAGGCTTAGTTGCTGAGCCACCTCAACTGTCTTATAGAGCATGTTTTTATCATCACTGATACAGTCCCTTGTACAGCATACAACCAATTAAAAGAGCCTAGTGTGGTGGTATATACTTTTAATCCCAGCATTTGAGATGCAAAAACAGGCAGATCTCTTTGAATTTGAGGCTAGCCTGGCTATACAGTGAGTTCAGGCCAGCCAAGGCTACACAGCAAGGCCTTATTTCAAAATAAAATAAAGTAGTCCCAGTTTCCAACAGCTATTAGGTCTGAGTCAACTGAGGTTCTTCAGAGGAATGGCTCTGGGAACAAGGGTGGGATGGGGTCTGCAGACTTGTGGAGCACTGCTGTCTAACATAATAGCTACTGTAGTCATAGCAGCTAGGACTACCTGCAAGATACTCTCAAAATGATGATCTTGAAAGATGGATCGCGGAGACCCTTACCTTTACTCCTTCCTGCACCTCCTGCCAACTATAAATCTACTCCATAGTATGTGTCCTCTGCAAGGTTAACTGAAAGGGGAACCTCATGATGTAGCTTGCATTAGATTGTTACCCATGTATAAGATGTTTCTGTAGTGTGATTTTTTGGGGGGTCACTGACATTCCTGTAAGTAACCCTTCACACATGTCTGGAAGTACACCCAAAAAATTCACCGGTTCCCCCAAACTAGACATAGGCAAAACTACTTTAGTCTGCCATTAGTTCCCTATCTGGGTCGAGCAGACATTTGTTCACTTACATTGCCTTAAGAAAAGTTCACACAACATATAGGTACAGCATAAACAGCAGGACCACAGCTCACTCTGTCTGGGCATATATATATAGCTAGGGCGTGCCCTCTGAAAAGGAATGGTATTCTGAGCAAAATGCTGAAAAAGATCCAGGCAATCAGGACTGGAGAGGTGTCTCAGCAGACAAGAGATTGTTGCTCTTGTAGAGGACCTAGATTTGGTTCCCAGCAACCACCTGAAGGCTTATAACCATTTCTAACTCTAGTTCCAGAGAATTCAATGACTTTTTATGGTCTCCATGGGTACCAGGCAAGCACATGATAACAAGCCATACATGGAGGCAGAACACATTTAAAAAATATTTATACATAAGGGGCTGGAAAGATGGCTCAGAGGTTAAGAGCAGTGGCTGCTCTTCTAGAGGTCCTGAGTTCAATTCCCAGCAACTACATGGTGGCTGACAACCACCTATAATGAGACCTGGTGGCCTCTTCTGGCATGCAGGTATATATGCAGGCAAAACGCTGCATATATAATAAATAACTTAAAAAAATACACATGTAAAAATTTAATTAATCTTTAAGAAAAAGTAAAAATGTTTAAAACAGAATATGGATACCTAGGTAGAGGTGGCACATGCCTTTAACCCCAGCACTAGGAAGGCAGAGGCAAGAGGATCTGAGTTCGAGGCCAGCCTGGTCTACAGAGTGAGTTCCAGGACAGCAAGGGAAACACAGAGAAACTCTGTCTCAAAAGAACCACAAATAGAAAAAAAAAATATAACTGGATAATCAACAAAACTAGTAGGGTACATCTGAGCTCTAGGCCTTCTTCACACTGCTCACTCTGTGCATAACACTTCCTGCCTGAAGGTCCAGAGGCTAGGTATGCCCTGCTTCAATTCTGAACACTCCCTTTTCTAATATAGAAAGGTTTATGTAACATAAAAGACTCTTTTTAACACATCTATAAATCATAGGTTTCCCATCGCTCCTGAGTCTCTTAAGACAAAAAGAACAGGAGGTTTGCATGTCATATCTTTGGTAAATAGATGGCAAAGTTAGTGTGTCAACACTGTAAGTTACCTCTGATGGCACTTCTAATACATGACAGGTACCACACCACTGGCATTACCACTTTATCTCAAATTGTTTAGACGCACTACATGTTTTGTTTTTTGAGACAAGTCTCATGTAGCCCAGGCCTGGAACTCATTATGTAGTGGAGGATGACCTTGAGCTCTTGATTCTCCTGCTTTAATCTCTCAAGTGCCCCGTGACAGGGTTAGGCCACCTTGCTCACATAAGTAGTGTTACTGTTACTCCCAACTTAGAAAATAGAGGTTCTGAGAGGTAGTTTGTCTAAGGCTTCACAGCTGACGGTGACAAGGTAAAACCATGAACCATCTTAACACTAAACCTAGGCTCTGAGTGGGGCACAAAAACACTCACTGACTGCCACCCTGTTCTCCCCAAATTCTGCTTTTTTTTTCCGAGACAGGGTTTGTCTGTGTAGCCCTGGGTGTCCTGGAACTCAGAGATCCTCCTACCTCTGCCTCCAAAGTCCTGGGCATAAAGGTGTGCACCACCACTGCAAGGCTTAATTTATTATTTCATGCATGAAAATAATGTATCTTGATCATATCCACCCCCTACTCTGCCCTCCAACATTCCCCAGCACAAAGACTTTGAAATTCTGAATCACATGTTGGTGACCAATTCTGAGTGCTGAACAATGGCAACCAGCTGTACAAACACACTACTTTCCCTCATAGACTGCTCTCTGAGGACTAGCTGGGGCAGGAGGAGGCAGGATGTATCCTAGGTACCTGGAACACAAATGTGAGCCCAAGGCTACTGTTCCTACTTCTTTTGAGGCAGGGTGACCTTAAACTCCCAATTCTTCTGCCTCCCTCTTGACAACCAAATTACAGATTCATATCACACATCTAGCTAGGGAATGCAAACAACTTCTAGTAAAATCCTAGTTTCCCTACCACTGAGGAGTCTCAGGCAGAATGGTCCTGAATTCCAGACTGGTCTTGGCAACATAGAAAGGCTGTCTTATAGACAAAACAACCATCCGGATAATAACCCCAATCACCAAACTAAAACAAAAAACCCTACAATTTTGTTAAATGTCTGCAATAAGAGATTTTCGGTCTAGAAAAAACTGACTGTTGGCAAACGGATCTAGAAATGGGTTACATGCACTGCAGCACTTCTACAAGTGGGTTCTACTCAAACCCAGGTGACAGCATTCCAAGCCAGTATCAAGTTGTGTTTATATGTTTGTTTTGTTGGGGGTGCTGAGCCTCACTATGTAACCTCGGATTGCCTTGAACTCACTATATAAACCAGGCTGGCATTGGATTTCTGGTCATTCTCTGGCCTCTGCCTCTTGAGTGTAGGGGTTTACAGTGTGTGAAACAATGCCCAGCTAAACAGTGTGCATGTGGAGGTCAAGACAACTTGGTAGGAACTGGTCTTCTTCCACTAAGGGGATTCCAGTGCTCAGCTCAGTTCATCAGGCCCTCTTTGTATTATTTTGTTATGTGGGGGTGGTTTCATGTGTGTTAAGGTAGCCTATAACTCTTGATGTAGCCAAGGATACTCTTGAACTTTTGGTCCTCTTGCTTGCACCTCCCAAATGCTGGAGTTACAGGCGTGTGCTACCACACCTGTTGATTGTGGGACTGAAGACTAAACCCAAGCAGGGCCTCAGGCATGCTAGTCAAGCACTTCATCAACTGAGCCATGTTACAAAATCATACTTGGGAATCAAATTCCCAGTGGGATACAATTTTGAAAACAACGACAACAGGTTAATAGACTAAAAATAGTGCCAGATGGTAGTGGTGCATGCCTTTAATCCCAGCATTTGGGAAGCAAAGGCAGAGGCAGGCAAATCTCTTTGAGTCCAAGGCTAGCCAGGTCTACAGAATGAGCTCCAGGACAGCCAGGGTTGTTATATAGAGAAACCTTGTCTCAGAAAACAAACAAACAAACAAATTATTATCAACATTTTGCCATGGGGAAATGCCCACGCCCCAACCTGAGCCCAGTCCTGGTGAGCAAGAGGAAAACAATTGTGTGCAGAACAAATCTTACATATTATGAGATCTTAGGACATGTCAGGAAGAAGTTACAGGTATACAATGAGAGTTCTATGGAATAAATACTCCCACTTTCTATTTAGTTTAAAAGATAGAACAAAAGAGCTCATATGGTGGCACAAACCTTAATTTCAGCTCTCACAAGGCTAAGCAATGGGATATCAAGTTAGAAGCCAAGGCCATGTCAAACAAATAAAAATGAACAAGAACAAAGAGAGAAGTATATGTATGTTTTTAGCTTCTCCTAAAATATACTTGATGTTTGTTATCATTGTATATAGTTTTTCTATCAGGCTTAAAACCTTCTTTAGACAAAAAGGGGAATTGCCAGTGAACTTGTAATAGTGGCCACACCCTTTGGGCATGGTTCCAGGTGCAAAAGTGACCCATTAAGATAGAGAAGGGGGTGGGTCGTGGAGAGCACTGGAAGGGCAGTTCTTCCCTAATAAACACCTCTATATCATTTATCTTGGGTCTGGTGAACTCATTTAACAACCCCCCTTCAATATGTGTTTGTGTCATCTATCCAACATTAAAATAAATGCCACGTGGTGTTTGGTCAAGCTATAGATAGGAAAAGCTGCTGGGGTTTCCATGTCCACTAGTGTCTTCTTTCTCAGAATTCATCCCCCTCTACCCTCCTGGAAACAGCCAACCCAGGTCTGAATACCCTGTGTGAATTACCATACATTAATCTAAGGTCATTCCAGATCTGAGAGCCATCCAGGTTCCCATAAAAACAAAATGATGCAATGTGGTAGAAACATGTGCAGTCTGGGCACAGCCTGTCCTGACTTGTCCCAGTCAACAGAGGCCTCACCTGAAATACAGCCACAGGGGCCACAGTAAAGCCTCAACCCAGACATCAAAACCACTTGTGTTCACAGAGCATGACATTTGAGCTTGGGTAATAAGTTTGTTCACTGAATCAGGAGACCAAAGCTTTGTCCTCTGACAGGATTTTTACACTGCATTACCATTGTTTACTTTGGGATTCTGGTGAAGTGTTTGAGGTCAGGAAGGCACAGATATGTCCAAATGATCTCACTCTTAAGCTGCTACAAAGAACTTTGGAGGGAAGTGCCCACGTCACAAGGCAAATGGCAGAACCAAGGCTAGAACTCAGGACAGCTCTGAAACAGAGCTACTGGGCAGGAGGCGACCCTGTGCTTTCTGGGCACAGGCATGCAGTCAAAGAGAAGCTTCAAGAGAATGTTTACACTTCCACAAATCACCTCTTATAACGATACTTTTGGGGGCCCATGAAAACTCAGCTAGAAATCAAACATGCTTTGAATTGTCCATCAACCCTTCAGAGACTCAGAGGTCCCTTATGTCATCATGTTACTCCCAGGCCTCTTACCAGTGCTTGTTTGGGTGACACCATTCACTGTCCCCTCCACATCAGTCTCATCCTCGGCATAGCTTAGGATCAGATTCTGTTGCCTACTGGTTAGCCTCCTGTGGACCAAGAACAGTTAGTGGCCAAGCACTTCCTCCAGGCAGCCCTTGAAAGGACACAATGAAACTAAGATTCTGACTCAGGCAAAAACACAAAACCTAGTTATGAGGGTCCAAGGGCCACATGTCAGAGCTTCTCTCTAAAGTTGAGTAATTTCAACTGTCATTACCTAGATACTTACAGGGTGGGGCTAGGGCCTCCATGCTCTATGTGTGTCTATGAGCAGCAGGTAAGAAAGTAATCTCACAAAAGGCACAAGGGCTTAGAACTGTCTTCCCAAGTGGAGGAACAGGGCACACCTCGTGCTGTGTGCCACAGCATTCTACCCAGAACACATCGGGAGTTTGGCATCCATGTGTCATTCTTTTTATATTTCCACAACTCAATGAAGCCAACCTGCTATATCCCCTACTCAGATGGAAAAAAAGCTGAACAAAACTGACTTCAAGGAAGAAAAAACTCTGCCTAAGCCAAGAGCTCAAAGGGCAGCTGAACAGCTGGGTTCTGGGCCTGGCAAGTAAAAGGCTCAAAGGGTGCCTGTTGACTGCATCTGTGTTTTATGGGGTCTGGCAGTCTTGGCTATAGTCTTAGTGAACACTTACTTTGGAACTCTAATCTTGATGTGAATATAGTGGTCACCATAGCCATAGCTATTAATCCGGGGGATGCCTTTCCCAGTCAAGCGAATCTTCTGGTCTGTCTGAATCCCAGCAGGGATCTATTGAGAAAGGAATATAGGATCTCTGTGAGTTCGAGACCAGCCTGGTCTACAAGAGCTAGTTCCAGGACAGCTTCCAAAGCCACAGAGAAACCCTGTCTTGAAAAACAAAAACAAACAAACAAACAAACAAAAAGACTTGGAAGAAAAAAGTTGAATGCAGGTATGAAACCAAGCTTGCTTCATTACTCTCAGGGGCTGGACAGCAAGGACCCTGCAGAAGCAGAGACAGTCTCCAGTGACCACTGCCATGGCCTAAGGCATACTCAGAGGCTGGAGAAGGTCCTGAGGCAAATACAGTGGTATAAGGGTGGGCATAGAAAGCTGTCCACTACAGCTGCAATTTAAACTAGAGGTGGTCTAGGAACTGGAGAGATGGCCAAGCGGTTAAGAGCACCAGATGTCCTTCCAAAGGACCCGGGTTCAATTCCCAACATCCATATGGCAGTTCACAACTGTCTATAGCTCCAATTTCAAGGGCTCTGGCATCCTCATATCCACAAACATGCAAGCAAAACACCAATGTACACAAAAAAATAAGTAAGGGGGCTAGAGACATAGCTCAGAGGTTAAGAGCCCCGGCTGTTCCTTCCAGAGTTCTGGAGTTCAATTCTTGGCAATCACATGGTGGCTCACAATCATCTATAATGAGGTTTGGTGCCCTCTTCTGGCATGTAGGCATACATGCCAGTACACTGTATACATAATAAATAAATAAATCTAAAAAAAGGAAAAAGAAAGTAAATTTTTAAAACAAACAAACAAAAAAAAACAGCCAGGTGGTGGTTAGCCTCTGTGAGTTCAAGGCCAGCCTGGTCCACACAGAGAAACTCTGTCTCAAAACAAAACAAAACAAAACAAAACAAAAAAAACCCAAATAATTCCCCCCCCCAAAACTAGAGGTGCTCAACAGATTAAGACATAGCCCCAAAGATACCTGCTCCCCAAGACTAACCAGAGGTGAGACTATGAATAAAGGGCACTGACTGCAGTGCATAACTCATGCCCTCAGTTCCTGGACCCTGACCAGTGGTAAGAAGAGACAGACCAAGAACCATTGCCAATAGCACACAGAAAGGCCTGGAGTTGTAATTACTACTCAAGGAACAGCCTGGAACTCTTAAGTGCCACAGACTCCAATGTCTCTTCTACTCTTAGAATCCCTGACAGGCTGGACACCTCAGCTATTTCCCATCTTATGCATGTTATCACAGCACATGGAAGGCTGAGGCAAAGGGATTACAAGTTAAAGATCAGCTGAGGGTACATAAAAATCATCAGTCTCTAAGAAGAAAGGAAGGAAAGGAGGGAGAAAAGGAAGGAGGGAGGAAGAGAGAGGGAGAGAAAGAAGTAAAAAAGATCGACAAAGTGCCAGCATGCAAAGACAGCAGTCCTCATGACCTCTTACCGTCACATTGACTGTCTCATACAAGCCCTGGGCTTTGGCTGTACCCCCAAGAACAGCTTGAGCTATTGAAATAAAGAGGTCGGAATGGATGTCTGCGCCGTCCCTCCGGAACACAGGGCTTTTCTGCACCTAATATTAAAGAGAAGACAAGAGTGACCACTGTGGAAGTGCTACCTGAGGCTGGACATAAACTATGTGTCTTGCCAGACCTGAGCTTGGGGCCTAACACACTTTAGCCCCTTTGTACCTAAATAAGATATAGCACAGGAAGACCTATACCTCAGCAGTGGGAGACAGCACCCCAAGGCTCTGGAGGGACAGCCTACATGCACATTGCACAGCAGAGCACTGGCTAGACTTCCTCAGCCTCTATCACAGCCTTTCAATTACAAACAGAAATAAGAATGCAATTTAGCATTCTAATTTTCCCCTGAATTTTATCTAATTAGAAAGAGTATTACCAATACATCTACAAAGATAAAAATATCAAGTATGAGGATTCACAACACTCATGTAAAAGCTGGGCATGGTAGTCCACATTTGTAGCCCCAGCCACTGCTCTCGTGTACTCTCTCTCTCTCTCTCTCTCTCTCTCTCTCTCTCTCTCTCTCTCTCTCTCTCTCTCTCTCTCTCTCTCCTCTCTCCTAACACCGCCCTCCATGAACAGGTAGATCTATTGTACTCACTAGCTAAAAAGCCTAGATTAATCAATGAGCTCCAGCTTCAGTAAGAAACTGTCTCAAATAATAAGCAAGAGAGGAATCAGAAGACAACAGGTATCAATCTCTGTCCTCTATCATGCACACACATGTATTCACCCATAAAATCTTTCAGATGGTCACATAATGTAAGTTGCCTTCAGGACAAAGGGCCAGCACTGGAATTCATTTGACTTACACTATTTTTCATAACTCAAAGATAGTCCCTGCCCTTGATTTCTTCTGCCCTTTTCCTTCCCTCTATTATTAAATAGAAAACGCAGCTGAATCCTCTACGAAATACTCCTTATAGACTATCTTCCTATTTTCTGCCTGTATGTGACTTTCCATTTTATTCTATTTAATTATTTATTTTTGTGGTGCTGGGGATAGAACACAGGGCCTTGCACATCATCAGTAACTTCAACTGCAGCCCAGCAACTACCTTCATCTTTGAATTCTCAGTCTAGAGGATTCACTCTTCATGCTATTTTTATGTACTGTGCTGTCTCTGAGAGATCTCACAATATTGTCCAGGTAGGCTCCAAATTCATGGACTTTCGTAAACCTATGCCTCAGCCTTGCATATAGTGGTACTCCAAGGAAGTACCCAGCTTTGCTGTTGGGTTTATTTTTATTATTTGGAGGAGGGAGGATGTTTTTTGAGATAGGGAATCTTCAAGCTAGGCTGGCTTTCAATTCCCTGTGAGGCTAAGGATGACTTTGAACTTCTGATCCTCCAGTCTCTACCTCCCAAGTACTGGGATAACAGGAGTAATCCCATCATGGCCAGTTTTATACAGTGTTGATGATTAAATCCTGGACCTTGTGCAAGGCACTTTATCTACAGTCTTTTGTCTTGTTTTTAAAGACAGAGTTTTGGAAGGGCATGCAAGAGACATGGCTCTGTGGTTAAGAGCATATACTACTCTTTCAGGAGACTTAAGTTCAATTCCCAACACTCATGTTACCTGGCTCATAACCATCTAAAACTCCAGCTTTAAGGAATCTGACAGCTCTGGCCCCCTGAAATACCTGAATTCCTGTGCATATTCCCTGACACACATAAAAGTAAATAAATATTTAAAAAAGGACAGTTTTGTTGTACAGCCTAGACTGGTCTTGAACTCAGGTACCTCCTGTCTCTACATTCCAAGTGCTAAAATTACAGGCATGTACCACTACACCTCATACTTGATTCAAGTAATGAAATATATCACATATAGAAAAAGGCAAAGTAGCATGGCAATAGTGGCACACACCTTTAATCCCAGCACTTAGGAAGTAAAGGCAAGAAGATCTGAGTGCAAAGCCAACCAAAAAAAAAAAAAAAAGGAAGGAAGGAAGAAAGAAATGAAAGAAGGAAGGAAAGAAGGGAGAAAGAAAAAAAGAAAGAAAGAAAAGAAAGAAAGAAAGAAAGAAAGGAAGGAAGGAAGGAAAGAAGGAAGGAAGAAAAAAAGAAAAGTAAATATAGCAAACAGTAACAGTACACCTACAAGAAAGCTGACAGAACTAAAACTTGCTGGATCCAACATTCTGGAGGCTAAGACAGGATGGTCGTGAGTTCCAGACCAGCCTAAGCAACACAGAGAGAGAGCCTGGCTCAAAAAGGAGGGTAAAGAAAAATTAGAAGTATAACTATTTATGGTTCTCAGTTAACCATTATCCTGAAATTGGCATTTATCAACCCAACAAGCTTATCTTTATTTTTACCGTGTCTTTCTACATCCTTGAACAACACATAATCAATTGCACATGTTCCACAAGACTATGCAGACAGTCTCTTGTACTTTACAGCCTGTCACAATCTGCTTTCCTCCCCTGTGTTGGTGACAAAGTACCTCATGCTCACTGTGGTTCTTTCCTTCTGAAAGATTGAAAATGCTCTGCTATTTAGCAGTTTGATGACTTCTTTTTTACAAACACCAGGTTTGTCACCAGTGTCTTGCTATTAAACAGGGCTGTCATATACAACCTTTGACCCAAAACATGTTATAGTTACATGTGTTTTTCTCAGATACAGACCTAGAATCCAAGTCTTTTTGTTACCAGAGAAAACTATTTTGGGGTGAAGGGTGTGAGCACTTTCCTATCATGCAGAAAGCTGTGTGTTCAATTTCTGGTATTGTTAAATAAACAAATAAAACTATAACATTATAATTTGCTCTCTGGCTAGGTATGGTAGCATATGTCTTTAATCCCAGTACTCAGGAGTCAGGAGGCAGAAGCAGGCAGATCCTGAATTCAAGGCCAGCTTGGTATACAAAACAAGTTCAAGGACAGTCAGGACTACACAGAGAAACCCTAAGTTTCAGAAAACCCAAACAATTAAAAGGATTTTAAAAAGCTTTTGCTTTTCAGGAGATAGAGGCAGGTGGATCTCTGTGAGTACAAGGCCAGCCTGGTCTACAGAATGAGTTCTAGGACAACCTCCAAAGCTATAGAGAAACCCTGAAACAAAACAAACAAGCAAACAAACATAAAACAAAACAACAAGAAATCACACACCTACACAGATGTTCTGGGGTCTATGTCCTATGTTTCTTTTTTTCTTTTTCTTTTTTTTTTTCAAGATAGAGTTTCTCTGTAGCCCTGGCTGTCCTGGAACTCACTCTATAGACCAGGCTGGTCTCACACTCACAAGAGATCCACCTGCCTCAGCCTCCCAAGTGCTGGGATTAACAGCCTAAGGGCATGCACTACCACTATCCAGCTGTGTTTCCAACTTGTCAGGGTTGTGAGGAGCTTTATGCTCTGCATATAGACATGAAAATAACCATGCCCGAGAAGCCTTTCTTGAACTTGGAACAGTGACACCTTACTGCAATGAGGACCCAGCAGAAGCTGACAAGCAAGCACCTACCCTGAATGTGACAAAAATTTCTCGTTTTCCCACAGGCATCCTTACAGTCTGACCATCTTCAACTCCTAGGAGAACAAAAGTTCCAAAGAGCAGTTATGGTTGGGCATCCCACAGCAATGTCTACCCAGGAAACCTACTTGACCAGGTTTCTCGTCTTATTTTGAAGATGGGGGCCTCACCATGTATCCCAGGCTGACTCAAATTTGTGCTCCTCCTACCTTAGCCTCCTGAGTACTAGATTTAACAGATGTCATCACTTAACTAGCTTGTCTCTGTTAAAACCAGTCCTCAATGAAGACAGAGAACGGGACACTGGAACAGGAGCTGCAGCACCCCAAGGTAGGAGCAGAGTGGGCACACCCTATAAGGATGGCTGGTATAAAGGAAGGTGGTAACAGATTCTAGGTCCTTCTCCAACCGGGGGACCCAGGGCTTTAAGTCTAGCTCTGCAATCAGGCAGACAACAGGGAACAAACAACAGAGCTGGCCCATCTCCTTCCCGGGCAGTGGCCCACCTGCAGGCACAGGGATTGTCACTCTCTTCTTCTGCTTGGCTTGTCCTGCTCCTCTGCAGACTACACAAGGACTTGTGACGATGGAGCCCCGGCCACCACATCTCCGACATGTGGAACGCATCACAAAAGGCCCTGTATTAATAGTTTCCTGAGGAGAAGAAGGAAAACGCTCAACATGCAGGGACATTGTTTTATCAAAAAAATAAAAAAGTTTTATTAAGGGTTTATATCCAGGTTAAGTGGCACAGATCCCAACATATGGGGGGGGGGGGAGGCAGGAGATCAGGAGTTCAAGGCCAGCCTTAGCTATATAGTGAGTTTGAAACCAGCCTAGGTTACATGAGATTCTGCCCACCCTCCACCCCCAATGGGGGGGGTGTGGATAAAAATAAACTGTATTATATATATGTATGAAACTTTCAAAGAATGGTGACCTTTTTTTGTTTGAATTTTATTTATTTGTTTGTTTGTCTTGGGTTTTTGTTTTTTAAGACAGGGTTTCACTGTGTAGCTTTGGAGCCTCTCCTAGAACTGGCTCTATAGACCAGGCTGGCCTCAAACTCACAGAAATCCACCTGCCTCTGCTTCCTGAATCCTCAGGCTAAAGGCATGAGCCACCACTGCCCAACTTTTGTTTGTTTTTTGAGATAGTGTTTTTCTGTGTTAAGGTCTGGCTGTCCTAGAATTTGCTTTGTAGACCAGGCTGGCCTACAACTCACTGGGATCCACCGGTCTCCTGAGTGCTGGGATTAAAGGTGTGTGCCACCACTGTCCAGCAATAATTTTAAATTTTAAGTGAGACAAGGGTGTGAAGGAGGGAGGGGCAAGGATGGGCTTCCTGTATGTATGTGCTACCCTAAAACACTGCCTAAGAAAACAGGTATAGGTGCTCACACTTTGAATTTGAACTTTTTTGGGTGGAGGAAGAGGGATGATATCTCATATAGCCTAGGCTAGACGCAAACTTGTTATGTAGTAGAAGATAAACTTGAATTTCTGATGTTTCTGACTCTACCTACCAAATGCTGGGAGTACAGGTATATACTACCATACTCAGTTCTGAAGTCAAAACTTTTAAGTGAACTTATATTATCATTGTGATTGGCTTTCTCTGGCCATCGCCCATGTATATTAGTAAATGTGCATGTGCTGGGAACTGAATTCAAAGCTTTAGCTGGGCATGATGGGTCACATTTGTTTTCACAGCATTAATGAGGCTGACAAAGATTGCCTCGTGTTCAGTCAGTCTGAGCTGTATATTGAGTTCCAACCAGCCTAGGAAAGAGTTAAACCCTATCTCAAACAAAACAAACTATGAATTTAGGTTTTGAGCATTCCAAGAACATGCTCACCAATTAGAAATAGCCCCAACTCTAAATATGAAATGCCTGTACATAATACAGAAGAAAAATTCTGAATTTGAAACTAGTATGGTCTGTATATCAAGTCTCTGGCCAGCCAGAACTACACATCAAGGCCCTGTCTCACTAAATAAAATACAAATAGTCAGGCAGTGATGGCCCATGCCTTTAATTCCAGCACTCAGAGGTAGAACCAGCCTGGTCTCAGAGCTAGTTCCAGGAGAGCCAAGGGTACACAGAGAAACTGTCTCAAAAATTAATTAATTAATTAATTAATTAATTAATTAATTTTAAAAAAAAAACCCAAAAAACTCCCCACATATGTAGCATGGACTGGGAAGATGGCACAACAGGTAAAGGCACTTGCCACTAAGGCTAATGACTTGCGTTCAAACACTGGGTCTCACATGATGGAAGAGAACTGACTCCAATAAGTTGTCCTTTGTTTGCTACATATGGGCCATGGCATAAATGCACATACAATAAACATAACAATAAAAAATACTTTTAAAAATTATAACCAGACATGATGACATGCTTGTAATCTTAGCACTCAAGAGACTGATGCTACAAGTCCACCTGGTTTAAAGATTAAAACCCTGTCCTTCCCCTAATCTCCACTCCCCCACCTCCCACCGGAGGAAAAAAAACAAAAAAACAAAACAAAACAAAAAAAAAACCAAAAAACAAAAAACCAGGGTGGAATGCTAGCACTTGTAAAGGAGTATTACAGGTTCAAGGTCATCCTCAGCTTGAGCTGGCAATACAGCACCCAGCCCAAGCCCCAGGAATTGCTACATAATGTATCTCCTGGAACAGAGAAAGGAATTGTTGGAATAGCACAAGAAGATGGGTAACAGAGGGAAACATTACCAAGAGGCATAGGGGTAGCCCCGAAGTATCCTTACCATGCCGGAGCCTCCACAATAGTGGCAATGTTGCACTTTGGTTCCAGGCTCATTCCCCTTGCCGTCACAACGCTCACAGGTGTCCATGATGTTCACAGTGAACTCCTTGTTGACACCCTTGGCAGCTTGATTGAATGTCAATTCCATGATGTACTAAAAATGAGGCATGTCCTGTCACTCTGCTGTTTAGGACAGGAGGGCACTGGCCAGTACCTGCAGTTACTCCATAACTACCAAACACATACATGTACACTCTGCCAGGTAAGCATGGGGTCTATTTACTTAGCTGACCCAGACTTTAAAATGTATTAAGTGAAAATTTACTCCAGCTGGAATAATACCTGCATGTAGTATCTGCTTTGGCCTAAATCTAGAATATCTCCCAAAAGCACAAGGCTTGGCTTCCATCTTACTGTGGAGTCTGGGAGATAGAGGGACCTTGAAGACAGAGCCTTGTGGGAGATTTTATGTCACTGGAGATGTGTCCAGTCTGCCCTCTTTTCCTTCATAACCATGATCAGATAGATGAGGAACTTCACCACACTCCATGACAATATATACTACCTTACAATAGGCCCTGAAACAGTGAGGTCAGCAGACCATTCAAATCTCTAACACCATAAGCCAAAAGAAACCTTTCCACTTTGTTTCTTATTTTGCCTACATGTATATGCATCACTTGTGTGCTTAGTACCCAAGAAGAAGAGAAAAGGAAATAGGGTCCCCTGGAACTGGAATTACAGACAGTTTTCAACACCATGAGGGTGCTAGGAACTGAACTTAGGTCGTCACCTGCAAGAGCAACTCTTAATTGCTGAGCCATCTCCTCAGCCTCACCTTCTTTTTGAGTTGTCTCAGGTTATTTTCTTACAATAACAGAATGAAAATTAGAACAATACTTACAAAAAGCTTAAATGATTCATAATTGTGATTTAGATCATGGGACATTTATTTCTATTCTTTTCTCCTCAACACTGACAATGTCTCATTAGGATAGAGCTCTGGAAGATTTCATCAGCAGTATCTTCCTGCTGGACTGAACTTTCCTAGAATAACAGGGAATAATCTAAAGCATTCTCAACCTTTCTAATGCTGTACCCTTTAACACAGTTCCTCATGTTGTGGTGACCCCCAACCATAAAATTATTTCATTGCCACTTCATAATTGTAACTTTGCTACTGTTATGAATCAGAAAGTAAATACCTGATGCAAACCCAAAGGGGTTACAACCCACAGGCTGAGAGCTGCTGCTTTAGATAAATTACTCTGCTATAGATTCTGACGGCCTTCAGTTCCGTGTGATTAAACAGCTATTAATAACATCATATCATATACATTCATTATTACATAGAAGATTTTTCAAATATCCCTAACTTTCTGCCAAATGGCTGCCTCTGAATCATTCCATTGCCTTTCTGAGAAATAGAAACTAAAATTGGGTCTCACTTAAACTTAAAAGTTGACCATTTAAAATGTGCATGATGATATGTCTTTAATTCCAGTATCTGGGAGGATGAGGTAGGCAGATTTCTGTGAGTTCAAGGTTGAGTTCATTGTGACTTCTAGCATAGCCAGGGCTACAATGTGAGACCTTCCTCAAAAATACAAAAATAAATTACAAGAAAACTTACTTCCTGAGGCTGATCAAACACAGTCTGGAAATCTCCAAAAGGAGATGATGAGAACTCCCCAAAGATCTTCCTGAACAGCTCCTCGGGGTCAACAGAGGGACCTCCTCTCCAGTAGCTCTGGCCAGAGCTGCTGGCCCCAGGATCAAAGCCAGCAGAGCCATAAGTATCATACTGCTTCCTCTTCACTTCATCACTCAGCACCTACGGTGGAAATGACACAGCAATCAGGCATTGCTGGGTCTTCTAAGGCCCAGCACACAGAAAACAGCTCATACCAAGTAAGTCTTTCACATTTACTAAGTATGCAAAACATTCCACAAAAGCCAGGCATAGTGGTCAATGCCTATAATCCCATTAATCAGAAGGCTAAAGCAGGGAGATGAGTTTGAAGACAGCCAGGGCGGCACAGTGATACTGTTTCAACAAAAAACCAATATTGGAGCTCAGTGGTAGAGTATCTGTTAATCATGCATACAGCCCTGGGATCAGTCCTCAGGACATTAAAAACAGGAAAAAAAAATTAAAAATTGGTCAGGTAGTGGTATTACATATCTTTAACCCCAACACTCAGGAGGCAGAGGCAGGCAGATCTCTGAGTTTGAGGCCAGTCTGGTCTACAGGGTGAGTTCTAGGACAGCCAGAGCTACACAGAAAAACCTGTCTCTCAAAAACTAGAAAAAAAAAAGGTTAAAAATTAGTCATCAAACACACCTTTCAGGGTATGATGGTTAGTTCTGTCAACTTCACTGGTTTAAGGAATTCCTAGAAAACTGGTAAACTATATTTGTTTTTTCATTTTGTTTTTTGAGACAGAGTTTCTTTCTCTGTGTAACTGTGGCCACCCTAGAACTCCTTCTGTAGTTCAGGCTGGACTCAAACTGAGAGATCCACCAGTCTGCCTCCCCAAGTGAGGGTATGAAAGCTGAGTACTGCCACACCCCGCTACAAACTTCTTGATAAGTCTCTGAGGGTGTTTCCAGACAAAAATGAAATTAGAATGTAGTAGCAGAAAAGGCGATGATTGAGTGTCATCACAGAACTTAAGAGGCTGAGGCAGGAGGAATTCCTTGACTTTGAAGCTAGATGTGTCTCAAAAACAAACAAACAACATTAAGGAACCAAGTTGGGAAGACCTGCCCTGTCTGTGAGCAGCACCAAGTGTGGCCGGGATGGAAGCAAACAGAAGAGCAAGCAGCTAGCTCTAGGTAGTACTCAAGCCTTTTCAGGGTGTGACCACATACCTCACACTGTTTCACCAACTTTTATTTGTTTATTTATTTTGGCTTTTTGAGACAAGGGTTTCTATGTAGATTTGTAGTCTGCCCTGGATCTCAGCAGCTGATCTTTTTTTACAAATAGTTTTTATGAGCCTGGCACGATGGCTCGTGTCTTTAATCCTAGCTCTCAGGAGGCAGACAGAGGCAGGTGGATCTCTGTGAGTTCGAGACTAGCTTGGTCAACAAGAGCTAGTTCCAAAACACCAGAAATAAAAGTATTACATCCATTTATTCTGCAGCGTATTTGTTTAATGATGCAAAGATATGTTGCATTCGTTTTTTTCTTCCTATTTTAATTTAGATATGTTGCATTCTTTTATGTTGCATTTGTTTAACTCTGTAAAGCTGTGTTATGTTGCCTGTCTAAAACACCTGATTGGTCTAATAAAGAGCTGAACAGCCAATAGCTAGGCAGGAGAGAGAAACAGGTGGAGCTGCCAGACAGAGAGAACAAATAAGAGGAAAATCTATACTGGGGAAGAGAAGATAAGAGGAAGATCGAGAAAAGGAGGAGAGAAGGTCACTGGGGCCAGCCACCCAGCCCAGAGGCAAAATATAGAAGAGAAATTTAAGTTAGAAAAGCTGGAGAAAAACAAGCCAAGCTAAGGCTAGGGATTCATAAAAAAAAAAAAAAAAAAAATAAGTCTCCAAGTATATACTTTATTTGGCAGCTGGGTAGTGGGCCCCCAAAGAGTAAAAAACCAAACCAAACCAAACCAAACCAAAAACAAACAACAACAAAAAACCCAACTACAAAACCCTGTCTCGAAAACAATAGCTTTTTTATTTTATAGGTACGGGTATTTTGCCTGCATGTATGTCTGCACCACTCACGTGCCTGGTGCTCTCAGAAGGGGGCATGGATCTCTTGGGACTGGAATTACAGATGGTTGTGAGTTGCCATGTGGGTGCTGGGAATTGAACCTGGGTCCTAGAAGAGCTGCCAATGCTCTTACTAATGAACTATCTCTCCAGCCCCCTGTTCCCTGCTGCTGATCTAAACAGCCAATTTAATAAAGCTCTTGTGATTACATATACCCTATTAGTTCTACTTCTCTAGGAAGCTCTAGCACAGATTAGCTGTAGTTGGCAAGGGATAAAACCTTCATACTTTTGAATTGACTCTTTTTATATGAGGATATCTAGTTCCTTGAACATATAAACTCTGACATATGCAAAACCTTTTAGAGGTAAGGGGTTCAAGTCTAAGAGGAATGGTATTTGAATGAAAATGGCCTCTGGACAGTCATAAGCACTACTAGGAGGTGTGGCCTTGTTGGAAGAACCTGGGGGTTGGTGTCACCTGAGGGGTGGGCTTTGTGGGTTCTGAAGCTCAAGCCAGGCCCAGTGTCACTCTCTCTTCCTGCTGCCTGCCGATGCAGATATAGAACTCTGCTACCTCTCCAATACCATGTCTACCTGCCATAATGGACTAAACTTCTGAACCTATATTAGCCAGCCCCAATTAAATGTTTTCCTTTAAATGAGTTTCTGTGGTCATAGTGTCTCTTCAAAACAATAAAACCCTAACTAAAATGAATGGCCTTTCTCCAATAACTCTGTAACTGGTCAATGGCTCTTTCACAGATATGGTTCCTGGCCCCCTTTATATTTATATGGTTTTCCATTTTTACAGTTACTACCAAATAAGGGCTAACTTAATCTAACTGAGATTTCTCAAGATCATCTATCAAGATGAATTAGAGGAGGAACTTTGATGATACAGATGAACCCTGTTCTTGTTTTGTTTTGTATTGAGACAGGCTGTGTAGCTCTGGCTGGCCTTTAAACTTGCAGAAATTCCCCTACCTTGGCCCCACCAGTGCTAGAATTACAGATATACCACTACTCCTAATCTCTCTCCTTTTCAAAAAATTACATCTAGTTATTTTGTGTACATGTGGGTGCTTGAATGCCATGGCACTCAGCTGGAGGTCAGAGGACAATTTGTGCAAGTTGCTTCAGTCTACCATGTGGGTCCTGGAGATTGAACTAGGGTCATCAGACATGGCAGCAGATACATATACTCACTGACCCATCTCGCTAGCCTTGTTTCTTCTTTGAGATTCTAAGGTAGCAGAACTAACATAATACCTCAGCAGAGACAGAACACCATACTAGAGCAGATGACATAGCAGGTTGTTACCTCATATGCTTCTGCCAGCTGGGAAAACTTCTCCTTGGCTTTGGGATCATCCTTATTCGTGTCCGGATGATATTTCTTGGCAAGCTAAGGGGGAAAAAGTAAATCACTATAGATATAAAGCAGAACCCAAATACTTACAACAATAATCAATAATGTCTCCTTATAGCATTTGCCTCTCTTAAGACAGCAACAAGTTCTGTTTTCTTTTTCTTTCTTTTTCTTTTCTTTTTTTTTTTTTACATTTTTCAAGACAGGTTTTCTCTACATAGCTTTGGAGGCTGTCCCAAACTAGCTCTTGTAGACCAGGATGGTTTCAAACTTACAGAGCTCTGCCTACCTCTGCCTCCTAAGTGCTGGGACTAAATGCATGTGCCACCAACACCCAGTTTTTTGGTTGGCTTTTTTTTTTTTTGGAGATAGGATTTCTCTGTGTAGCCCTGGCTGTTCCAGAACTCACTTTGTAGACCTGGCTGGCCTTGAACTCAAGAGATCTGCCTGCCTCTGCTTTCTGAGTGCTGGGATTAAAGGCTTGCACCACCACCACCCAGCTATGCAACTAATTTTTCAAACAAGATTTAAAATGTGAAAATAAACCCTTCACAGATCTACATATTCTTCATCTACCAAAAATATCTTCCAAAAATAGTTAACTAGGAGCTAGAGAGATGGCTCAGCAGTTAAAAGCATTCAATATTCATGCAGAGGACTGGATTTGATTCCCATCACTCATGTAGCAGCTCACAAGTGTCTAAAATTCCAGTTTCAAGGATTTGATGTCCTCTTTTGATCTCAGAAGGCATCAAGCATGCATACAGAACACATACACAAAAGGTAAATACACATGCACACAAATTAAAAATAAATAAAAGATAGGTGGACAGTGATTGCACACACCTTTAATCCTAGCACTCCAGAGGCAGAGGCAGATGGATCTCTGTGACTTTGAGCCCAGCCTGCTTTACAGACCTAATTCCAGGACAGCCAAGGCAACACAGTGAAACCCTGTCTCAAAAATCAAACAAACAACAAAAATCCAGCACTAACTGATACCACATTCATTGTGTAACAAAAGCATCCAAAACTCCATCTTTCTACAAGATTAGCTGCTTGGGACCTGCCTAAGTGGACTGTACACAAATCAATAGGGACCAGACAAGATGAACAGCAATCTGGGCTGAAGAGAGGGCTGACTCAGTGGCTCAGAGCACAAACTGCTTTTCCAAAAAAATCTGAATTCAGTTCTCAGAAATGTCAGATGGTTCACAGCTGCCTATAATTACAGTCCCAAGGAAATCCAATACCTCTGTTTGTTTTTAGATACAAGGTTTCTCTGTGTGGCCCTGGCTGTCCTGAAACTCACTCTGTAGTCTTGAACTCAAGAGATCTGCCTGCCTCTGCTTTCTGAGTGCTGGGATTAAAGGTGTGTGCCACCACCTCCTGGCAATCTCTGTCTACTGTGAACATTTGCATTCTTGTGCACATGTCCCTACACAGACACAAACACACAATTTTAAAAGTTTAAAAAAAGGGCTGGAGACAGCTCAGAGGTTAAGAGCACTGGCTGCTCTTACAGAGGTCCTGAGTTCAATTCCCAGCAACTACATGGTGGCTCACAACCATCTATCATGAGATCTGGTGCCCTCTTCTGGCCTGCAGGCATACAGGCAGATAGAGCACACTGCATGCATGCATGCATGCATGCATACATACATACATACATACATACATACATACATACATACATACATACTACATAAATCTTTTTTTAAAAATTAAAATAAAGTAGACACATATATATAAAGATCACCAGCAATTTTTTCATAGGCTTGTCAGTGAATCTGAGACCAACACAGACCTGATAATAGGCTTTCTTGATATCTTTCTGGCTGGCATTTCGGGGCACTCCTAATATCTGGTAATAATCATCTTTGGCCAAGGAAGCACTTGTGTGGAAGGAGGCAGTACAAACAAAAGGGAAGCTTTTTGTTCCTGGAAATGAAAAAAGAAAGTAAGTTAGTCTGGGAATTTATCCAATAAGAAGAATTATAAATAAATGAACAGCTACAAAATACTTGTGGAAGAACAAACAAACCTCAGGTATAGGGTCTGTTCCCTTCTGAGCACACTACAAGCCAAACTCATGTACTTCAAATAAGGGCAAAGCTTGGGGATATAGTTCAGTAGTTACACTGCTACCCAGGCATGCACAGGGCCCTGAGTTTGATTCCCAGCACCAAATAAACCCAGCATAATGAGCACATACTCAATAATCCTAGCATTAGGAAAATGGGAGCACATATTGCTCTTATAGAGGACACAAGTTCAGCTCCTAGCTCCTAAGAATAGCAGCTTATAACAGCCTGTAACTCCAGGGGAATCAGATGCCTCTGGTCTCTTTGGGCACCTGTACTCAAGAGCACATACCCACACACAGACACACACACACATACATTAACTCAAACAACTTCAAAAATATTTAAGCCACGCAGTGGTGGTGTATGCCTTTAATCCTAGCACTAAGGAGGCAAAGGCAGGTGATCCCTGTGAGTTCCAGGCCAGCTTGGTCTACAGAGCTACTGAGAAACTCTGTCTCAAAAGAAAAAAAAAATGTTTTTAAGACAAAAATTTTTGATCTGTTTATGATGACTAAAGCATTTCAAAGCTTAATGCACACTGATTTGGTGTTACCTCCAACAATAAGGAAGGCAAGTGGCATGCCAAGACTACAACTTTCCCAATTTGTAACTTTCCAAGCTCTTTAACATCTAAACCTGTTTTTTCATAAAATGGAAGGATAACAATGCCTGCCACATGAAATAGTCTGAGAAGTCATACTTCATACACAGTAAGTATTCAATAAATGTTAGACTGCATTATTACAGTCACTGACTTAAGGATTTTAAAAAAGACTGGTCATGTTCTCCAGCTAGAAATGCAAATTGTGAAATGACAGTTCATTAAACTTCCTGACCTTAATGAGGACAAGCACCTACATCTACCTCCCTAGATCTCTGAGTACCCAGCACTCACTGAATGGCAGTTGCCTCTTCCATTACAAGCTAGAAAGTGCAGAAAAAGTGAAGGAATAAGGCAAGGGAGCAGCGGCCTGGACAGAGAGATGAACTGTTGACAGAGGTGAAGGTTCACGGCCTTCTGAGCGTTTCACCACTCCGGCTCCACGCAGCTCTTTCCCTTCGACGGCTTCTGGTAGCCAGCACCTTGGCCTCTCTGTCTCCTGCTTGCCTGTATCCCCAGCAATTCCCCTTTCGATCGGGAAGACAACTCCATCCCGCTACCTTGAACGTCAGAGCGAGGCGAGTCGCCCTTTCTAGTCCCAGGAGCCGCTACGCGAGATCTGGAAGCCTCCCTCACCTGTGTGGCGGACACCCGGTCTCAATGTCAGCGGCGCCCGGGGGCCGTGAGAGCCCAGTGAAAGCCCGAAGGCAGAGACGCTCAGCTTGCGACCCAGCGATGTTGCCAGTACGCCCCACTGGGGCTGCTTGGCCCCTCTCCCCGATGCAGCGGGCAGCCGGGGGGTCCCCACCGCCACTAGCAACCAGCGTGGGGAACACCGCGCAGCCATCTTGGCCCGGGGACACTGCGCCTGCGCGGACCGTCCCTACCCCGCTTCTCGGGTCGCGTCTTCCGGAGGCGAGGCACTCGCAGCACGCAGAGCGCCATCTACGCGTCCGCCCTGCCGGCTCCTGGAGTTGTGCTCGAGTATAAGTGCTTTGCCCTGCGGATGTCATCGTGTATATTTTCCCTGTATTGGAATTTCTGTGATGTACGAGTGAATACTGCAATTTACTTGTGAGTGATGTGGCTGAATATAGCAATTGTAATCTTGCTGCGAACCTTTTCTTCGGAGGAACTACAAATCCCAGAGGACCACGAGGCGTCTGGCTCACAGATTCCCGCATGCAGTTTGGAGCTGCCTTCCCTTGACCCTTAAAATTACATCGTATTGCATGTTCTCTCAGAAAGCCTTCACCTCCGTTGTCGGTTGCAGTTTTTCTGTGTCTGGTTCCCTCGCAACAGAACTTGAAGCATTCAGCTCCGTCTTAAGTATGTTAGCCTTCTTCAAAGCTGCAGCAAGAATTAAATGAGTAAAATGCCTGTTATGTATCATGCACTTAATGTTTGTTATTCATGTTCTAGAATATAATGTTAGAGCAGACCCGTTCTAGAGGAGCAAACTCACTTCACAGGGACCGATCTCAAACCCCCCCCACACACACACACACACACACACACAGGGTTTCTCTGTATTGCTTTGGAGCCAGTCCTGGAACTTGCTCTGTAACTACCCTGGACTTGAACTCACAGAGGTCCTCCTGTGAGTTGGGATTAAAGGGGCGTGCGCCACCAACGCCCAGCTTCTTCTTCTTTTTCTTTTTTTTTAGATGTATTTATTATGTATACAGTATTCTGCTTGCATGCATGCCTGCAGGCCAGAAGAGAATGCCAGATCTCATTACAGATGGTTGTGAGCCATCATGTGGTTGCTGGGAATTGACTCAGGACCTCTGGAAGAGCATTTAGTACTCTTAACCTCTGAGCCATCTCTGCAGCTGAGGGACAGACTTCTTATGATGTAACATTGATAAGTGCTACCAAAGAAACACAGTTATGAGCATACCAGTGTCCTGGGTCTGTTTCTCAAACGTGTAGGGCAAACAATAGGGAAGGGACTGGACTATTAAACTTTCTGAGCCATATGTCCATAGCTGGACTTTGATGAAAGGTGCATCAAGTACAGATGGAGTATTCCAAGTGGCAAGAATGTCAAAAGATGCCAGTCATGGTAGTACACACCTGTAATACTATCTATCACTTGGGAGATGGAGGTAGAAGGATCAGGAGGAATTCAAGATCATTTTCAGCTATGTAGTAAATTTGAGATAGTCAGGGCTACAGCAGACCCTATCTCAGAAAATAAAGGAGAAAATTGTTAGGTCCAAAGCAGACTCCATTTCCCCAAACTCCAAAAGGTAATGAAAAAAAAAAAAGTGAGGGGGGGGCGCGGAACTTGGACTATAGGAGCATTTCTGGTGGTTAGATAAAAGCCAGCAAGCCTGGTAGTGGTGGTGGTACACACCTACAATCCCAGTGCTCAGGCAGATCTCTGAGTTTTAGGTCAGCCTGGTCAACAGAGCAAGTTCCAGGACAGCCAGGACCACACAGAAAAACACTACCTTGATAAACAAAAATAAAGTTAAAAACCATCAATCAAGCAAAAAATGGTCATCAAGCTATTTGAAATAAAGGACAGTTGGAGAGTTTGTGTTAGAGAGTGGAAATCAGT